>VUQR01037147.1:19787-32290 GCA_015108515.1 Hemichromis elongatus
AGCCCCCCCCCCCCCCCACCCCCCCCCCCCCTCCCCATGTCAAACTTTAACTAGAATCTCCTTCAGAATCTAAATAATGATAACCCCACGTCACTTCACTCCACATTGTGCATCAATCATTAACAAAAAAAGGATACAAGTTGAATTTTAGGTAACTTCAACTTGGACATCTGACATATTGTCATAGTAGAGTAAGACTTATTTATCTGTGTTTCACTTGATTTTTTAAAACTTGTCCCTGCTGTAGTGGCTGTATGTTCTACCAGAAAAATTAAGCCTTTGTCACACAATAATCTACCAGCTCTCTAGTACATAGTCTGTGTGATATTAGCTAGCACTGATGTGAGAATGGAGCAACTAATATTTGGTCATTTCAACAATATTGTGCGGCCTCCTGCACACTATATCCAGGCATTTCTGTTGCCTAAAAGACACACATTCAACAACATGGTGAATAAATTTTCTTTATTTCAGCCTCCTTCAGCTCTCTGCACTCAGGTCAGTCTTTGAATCAAGAGATTGGACACATGTCCAGACTCTTGCTCAATGGAATATTTCTTCAGACACATTTGTGAAAATTTCAGCCAATTTTGTCATCTGGGAGTTAAAGCTGATTAAGAAATAACTTCCCCTCTCTCTACGCCTACTCTGCAAATGACAATGACAGTTTATAGCACATTTCATTAAACGAAACTCAGTGTGCTTAACACAAATGAGCAGAAGCTGCAAAACCAAAAAGGGACGAGGCTTTTTATTGTAATTGTCAGAATGTTTCCTGATTCTTTCATTAATTTTCAAGAAGCAAACCAGAAAAAAAAGCAATGATCTCAGCGGTTAAGGTCAACCAGACAAATGTGTATGTGTGCCGGTGTTTGCATGTGACTGGCAAAGGACTTAATGCCAAACCATTAAGACCGTATCAAGGAAGAGAAACAGAAGTCTTTTTGTTAAGCAGCGGGGATCCTGACTGGTAAACGTCTGCTACTTTCACAGGGTCACTTGGTGCAGGGTTAATTTGATCTCAGCATTCCAGGTGTGACCAAGTGTGGTGAGGTAGATGACCTTGCAAAAGCAAACTTTTGCTGGTGTTTGGAGTGCAGTTGTAAAAGGAGAGTTTTACAAGTTAGTTTAAAGTCAGCTGCAGAGATTTCAAACTTTGTAAGAATTAATTTAAAGTAATACTACATCCCAATAGTGAGTAAGTATTCCTAGCTCTTCCTGCTTTATACTGGTGAGATTACAACAATGAGGTTGACATGAAATGTTTCACAAACATAAAAGACCCAAATGAAGGACACTTGAGGGAGACTTGTTCAAATAATCCAAGGAGAGGAGGGAAAACTGATATACCAGCAAAGCACAGGAACAAAGGCATGTAAATGCACACTAAAAGTAACTAAACACAAGACAAACTAATTAAAGATAGGTCAAACACTTGCAAATGCAAGTAAAAAGCCATAGATGGGAAGCAGGATGATAAAGACATTAAGAAAAAAAAAATCAAACAATGACAGAAAATACAGGAACACCAAGAACTGGTTAAAAACGAGTCATATTTATTTATTTCTTTGCTCAAACCAAACAGGTTTGATAGTGTGTGTTAACCATACGAAAGGTTACAAGGGAAATGTGAGATATTTGGAGATGAGATAATTCACATAAGAGTTGACGCTAGAAAACGAACTGTTGGTTTTAGAAATTGCTTACATCAAAACAATTTCAAAACAACATCAAACTTTTATTTTTTCTTTTTCAAAAATGCTGTCATAACTTCAACTCATCGACAGCCATCAGTAAATGCCAGAGAGTTGACGACAGAAGTTAACAATTTTGGACAACCACTATTTTGACATGATCTGTTCACAAAGAATTACAACGCAGTGCTTAGTGGTGCAAAAGAGAATCAAAGGGTCAGGTGTTAACAAGGTGGAATTTAAAAGGTGAAAAAAGAAAGTCTTTGGCTTCCCAGAAAGCAGAACGTAAAATCCAGGCATAACCTCTTCAGGTCGTAACACAGAAAGAACAAGTTCAGCATTAACTTTATTTTATGGTGGATGTAACCTACATTTTCCCTTCAACAGCTGATCAACATTTCTTTAATGTCTTGCCGTACAGATGAGAGTTTCTGCTCTGAGCTGGGGCTTATTGACATTTGAAACAAGAAGTAACAGTAAATGTTTCCAATCAATAAACCACCTTAAACCTTTTTGAAATTTGAATATAATTTCAAAAGGGAAGCAACCTTTCAGTTTTAACTCGGTAGCAGATTCTCTGTCTCGCATACAGAAATAAATAGTACAGTAGGTCTATGGGACGAGACAAAGAAGTGTCGTCATTGAGGGAAGTAGAGGTTTGTCTAAGAGTCTGAGGTTTAACTCGGCTAAAAGCATTTTGTACAGTCGCTGGATTGGCATCTCTTCTCAGACACTCTGTCTGTTAGTTGGTGACCGATGCCTTTAAAGGGAAATTTAGTCATAACAAGCTAACAAATCAGTGACCTGACTTTGAGTTTCCTGTGACCTTTTCTGACTCAGTCCTGTCATTGTGCTTTGTTTCCCAGAATCGCCACAGGAGCGACAATCGAGTTAACAACCGAAAAGTCCAAGTTCTTATTGATAGAAAGTAAGTTTGTGTGTGTTTAGACACAGTGGTGTGTGTCTGTGTGTGTGTGTGTGTGTGGGGGGGGGGATAAATCATCTCTTCATGTACTTAGAAAACCTCAGATTCAAAATGTTTGATGTTTCAGCTCTGAAGGAGGAATGTCGCTTATCCCAAATAGACCCTAAATAGAGAATACCTCACATATTTGAAATAGTAGACATAAGAGCAACAACAAAACAAGTGCTGCTCACCATCCTGCAGCTGCTTCCCGTGCCTATATTGGAGTGCAAAAAGGAAAATACAGGTTCAAAAATATCCACTGCGGTTGGCCATTATCAGAATTAAACATCGAGTGAGATTCTAATTGTTCTCAGGCCTCAAAATTAACAAATGGGATGTTATTGCAAGGCTTGTATACCGTGATGTGATGATGTTATAGTGAAAGAAGAGATAACGCCACCATTTGTATTTCTACTTATGAAAAAACTATTTTAATGTATGTGTCCTCATTTCCTCCTGGTTGCCTTGCTTGTACTCACTGTTTTGTCCACATTGGGAAGCAGCTGCAGGACAAAGTTAACTTCCTGCTGACACAATGCCGCCTTCTGTTAAATACGCAAAATAAAAATCACTTCGTTTTTAGGACTGGAGTAAATAGTTTATTTCACTGAAGCGTATGTCCCATTCATTATTCTGTGTTTATTCACTGGGGAAGCAGCTGTGCTGATACAAGAAGGGATACAGAAAAAAAAAAATGCCCAAACTCAAACCACAGTATCTGGATTTATAGTTTTGTTTTGTTTTTGTTTTTGTTTTTGTTTTGTTTTTGTTCTGTTTTTCCATTTAAATCTGCATTTATTCAGCTCTACTATATTTTCTGCACTTTTTTCTGTTTATTTTAAAGTTATCAGTAAATTACTGATCGATTTCATCTTGTCAAAATTTATTGTAATTTGCTAAGCTCTATCTTCTTATAAGTTGTGTTTAATATTTGCTGCTGTACTTCAGTTTTTTTTATAACTTTCAGGAAAAATGAAGGAAAATGCTGAATACAATTAAAACGAGTACCATTAGTATCCAAAAAACCTTTCACCACATAAATCATTATCAGAAATGCAGAGCTACAAAACAGGCTACAAGGTCTTTTACTTTATTCCATCTGCTCCAACGACTTTAATTTGATCAATTCAATTTTATTTCTATAATGTCAAATCACAACAACGGCCTCAAGGCACTTTTTATTGTAAGGTAAAGATCCTACAATAATACAGAGAACACAGAAAACCCTGATAAGAAAAATATTGTAGAACTATTTGAAATGTGATTAAAACAAAAGCAGTACAGGAATCTCTGTGGCTTTTAAACCCCAAAACACGCTGCGTAAAAAAATTGGTCCACCCCAGGGGTCAGGTCCCCCGACACAAACAGAGTAACATAGTGTACGCTGCCAGGAGGATTGCCAGGATTTATACATCACGGAAACCAAACAACCTCTGGCGAAGCGGATGGCACAACATAGAAGAGCCACCTCGTCAGGCCAGGACTCTGCTATCTATCTACACCTACAGGCCAGTGGACACTCTTTCAATGACGAGGATGTACACATCCTGGACAGGGAGGAATGCTGGTTTGAGCGCGGAGTCAAGGAGGCCACTTACGTGAAAAGGGGAAAAACCATCTCTGAATTGAGGAGGGGGCCTAAGGCTACATCTTTCACCATCTTACAATGCTGTGATTGCAGCCATTCCCCAACTCTCTGTGAATGGTACTCAATGCCATTAATCAGTGGTCTTTGATCAATTTGCATATTAATGATAAAGGAACTGACCTCCCAGCCCATTGTTCATTCAGTGGGCTGGTTTCAGTCATTGAGCAAATGTACTGTTTATGTAATGATAACGACGCTTGGCTAGGAAAAATTATTTACAATCTTTGAATAATCTTTAACATGTGAAAATTATTCTTTTACATTGTTTTGATTGTTAAAGATTGTTGCAGATATTAAGAACACTTACAAACTAGAAAGAGATCATTGTAAAATATGTCAGCTGTGGGAATCTGAAACACCAACATGAGCAGAAACATGAAATGGGAAACTTGTAAAAGCATCCAGTTCCAGCCAACTATTAAAAACTCTTGCTATTATTGGCAGATAAATACACAGAAAGATAATACAGGAAGCTGGCAGGAACATCCAGCCAAAGGAAAATTACTAATATTAGGATGACCTTGGTGTTCAGGGGTTGTTTGTGAGCCCTCAGAGCATTTGTTTCCTGACAGTGTTCAAAGAAAAGGGAAAGTGATACTATGCACACACACTTACCAACCTCTCCCTGTTCTCAGGCTACGGAGTGAGGAATGGATGAATGTCCAAGTGGGAGACATCATCAAACTAGAAAACAATCAGTTTGTTACAGTAAGTAAAGGGTTAGTGGGTGGAAGTACTTCTTATTTGTTCTTTTTTCTCTTCCTCTATACATAGAATAAAAACTGTAGTCCATTGTAGTACAGTTTATTGTTAACTTCCTCTGGATGCTTTATTTTGTTCTTGTGGGTTGACAGTGAATTTTTAGCATGTCTGTGCAAAGGAACAGATGCATAACCAAAATAGGTTTAGGGGAAGTTTATTAATTGTTATTTTGATGTTTTCTAAAAGACAAAAGAACAAACAGAGATGTCAGTAAATCTAAAAGTCTTGAGGCCCTTTTTTTTTTTATCATTGATAAGTTCTTTGTAATTTCAGGCAGACCTCTTGTTGCTCTCCAGCAGTGAACCACTCAACCTTGTGTACATTGAGACAGCAGAACTCGATGGGTTAGTCTGTTTTTCCTTCTTTTTTTTATTCTTGCCTTTTTTACACCTCACCACATCCTCCTCTCACTTCCACTTATGCAGCTGTCTTCCTTCTCCCTCTTTTTTACTTTCTCGGCTTCTCTTCCTCAGAGAGACTAACCTGAAGGTGAGACAGGCCCTCCCAGTGACGGGAGACCTGGGGGATGATATTGAAAAACTGGCAGATTTTAATGGTGAGACTGTTAACACACACACACACACACACACCCACACACACACACGCACACACACACACACACACACACTGTAATGTACTTTGATGTTAAATGTAAATGTGCTATATGAATAAAATGGACTTACCCTGTCAAGATTATTCCTCACAGTGTACATAAAAGGGTTTTATTCATTTAATAAATAAACGGCATTCCATACCTACACACTGTAATACTCAACATAAGAAATAAGTGAAACCCCATTCACAATTTCTGTAATGAAATCTGGAAATGTTGTTTGTTGTTTATGGCCTCCTTGTAGTTTTAAGTGTTTTACTTTTTATATGAATTTACTCAGTGCCACTCATTCCATTGTGTTATTAACGCCGGTGTTGTTCTAAACCAGTAATGCCCAAAACAATAAACAGAGAAATTTAATAACAGTTACCATTACAGCTATAGTTATTCTTAATTATTTTTTTATTCTCATTGAGGTTTTATCTTGAACTCGTCTTATGTAGTAAAAAAAAATGCTAAAATTAAGCAAGTGCCAGAAATAAAGCTAGTACCGGAGAATTAGCTTCAAACTAACCAACAGTCAGTAGATCAAAGTAAATAAATGAAAATGCAAAGAAAAAGTTCATGTTAGGCTCAAGTGATGATCAGAATTATGATTAAAGGTTTGGACTGGTCACAGCAGCTTTAAGATCGGGTAGTTATTTTCTAACCCAGGTTTTTTTTAACCTTCATTTAACTTTAATTCATCAGAAGTTAATCTGTAAACGACATGGAGATATTTTAATTTAAAATTGGTAATGGTAGTGCTCTTTCTAAATCTAAGACACATCTAACCCTGTTGTGTCTTTCCTTTCCTCAAGGTGAGGTCCGCTGTGAACCCCCCAACAACCGTCTGGACCGCTTCACAGGAGTGCTGACCTTCGCAGGTCAAAAATATTCACTTGACAATGAGAAAATCCTGCTGCGAGGCTGCACCCTGAGGAACACCGAGTGGTGCTTTGGACTGGTGCTGTTTGGAGGTCAGACACGCATTAATAGGGAACTACTGGAGTGGGAATTATAAACCTTGTGACTGATTTCTCGCTCATTTCTGTTTCTCTTTTGCAGGTCCAGAAACAAAGCTGATGCAAAACTGTGGGAAGAGCACATTCAAGAGGACCAGTATAGACCGCCTAATGAATATCTTGGTCATCTTTGTGAGTGCATTTGTTTTATCAGATCTCAGGGTCATCAATAATTTATTGTTTTATAGTGCGATTTGTGAAGAAGTGAGCTGACTACTATGGAGGTACTGAAGTCTAAGTTTACCGTTAAATCAGGTTATTACACTAGTTTCACTTTTGTTAATGTGCCACAAATGTTTTTCTCATCACCAACACTGATGATTTGTTATAAATCCAAAGATCTGATGCAGTAGAGCAGTGCAAACAGGAGAAAGCAAGAAAACTGATGTATCCGAGACCATAAATGGGATAAATGCAAAGTTTGCACAACAGCTTCAAGGTGCAGAGGAGTAGTACCACAGCAAAGAAATACACAGCCATTCATTTAGTTGAATAAATCACTATCAGTCATCCTTAAAAATCTAAAATGTTTAAGTCTGCCATTCTTTTACTGCGTACACATGAAGTAGAGTTGATGATAAATCTGTTTAAAGTTAAAGGTCACATTAAAATGTCCTTATCTTTGAAAGTCGCTCATTTCTGTCACAATAAATTTGTGAGAAACATTGTAAATGTCAGTGATTTTATAAAATCATAACACACACACAGTGCCATTGTGTTACCCAGTTTAATGATGTTAAAAATCAAACTTATCATGTTAGCGCAACTGAAAACCAGCGCAGTGTAAAAAAGTGTGTGGATTGAATAATAGTCTCAAAATGCCGCTCAGAGCTTAACTGTCCTCCGAAACTCATCAGTGTTCTTATCCTAAGACATGAAGACAAAAAAAACCCTTAATAGTCATAATAGTTTAATTAAATTAAGTACTACCATTTGCCTTGTGGAATCAATAAAGCATCTACGAATATATTTATTTATGTACATGGGCGTATGAAAGGTTCCTTTAATTTTTGCAAAAAGCTGCATGAAATAACCTCATCATCTTAAACAAGATCGCCCCATAAATTTGTAATCTTGCCCACAAAGGCTGATGCTCCACATGCTTAATTAGTCAAATGCTTTTCTAAACAACAGAGCAGTTTTCATTTGTGCTGAGGTAGATAAAAAATTATAAACTTAGGGTATATTAAATTGAAACAAATGAGCTTTTCTTTAAAAAAACAAAAGGTATTTCACAGTGACTCCAAACTTTTGATTAAAATAAAAAATGTTCATGTTTTTGGTAGTTTATCATTACTGGCAATAAGAGATGGTTATAAATCTATGTACAGGCTTGTACATGCACCACCTCACCTGATGAGATTGGGGAAGGTCCCCTAGTGGTTTCCCCCTGAACCCCTGGTGATGGTAAAGACCCACATCTTTTTTAACACCTTGGCTTATTTGGCGATTCACATCAACAGTAGTGGGTCCCTCAGGACCACCTCCAGTAGGTGTCAGAGTACCTGGGACTCTCCACCATTTGTTTTTAGATCTGAAACCGCTCTCAGATGAGCTCATCACAAACTCACTCGTCTTATTTCAAGCTCTCGAGATAAAAATATGTTACCTGCTAAAGCAGATTTTTGACCTAACAAATTTTTGTTTCTGCTGTAGCTTAAGTTTATACACCAACACAGGTTTTCTAAAAATGTATTCCTAAATGACAAAATGAAGCCTCTTTCTACTCTTTCTGCAGATTTTTGGTTTCCTGGCCTTCATGTGCTCTGTCCTGGCGATAGGAAACTACATCTGGGAAAAAAACGAGGGCTCACAGTTTACTGTCTTCCTGCCAAGGCTGGAGGATGATCCTGCTTTCTCGTCCTTTCTCACATTCTGGTCCTACGTTATCATCCTCAACACTGTGGTGCCCATCTCTCTCTATGTGAGGTAATAAGTTTGATATAATGCTTTTATTTAAATAGAGCCTAAACATGAGTGTTACCTTTTTAAAATGAATTTAACAAAATGAATACAAAAACCCCCAAATTGCTGCGTCCATATCTGCTCGAAGTGTGGAGATCATTCGTCTGGGGAACAGCTTCTACATTGACTGGGACAGGAAAATGTACTATGCCCGCAATGACACCCCTGCTGAGGCTCGTACCACCACTCTGAATGAAGAGCTCGGCCAGATCAAATATGTGTTCAGTGACAAAACAGGAACACTCACCCAGAACATCATGATCTTCAACAAGTGCACTATTAACGGCAAATGCTATGGTAAGAGTTTTAGTCATAAAGTGTTTTCAGTTGAATTAAGTTGAGACAAGAATCTACTGAGGCTTTCTAAATAAAAATGCATTTATTGGAGGTTTACGTTAGCTGATGCTTTGTTTGATAAATTCTCTTCATGTATAATAAAGTTTGATTAAAGATGTTATTTTGCTCTGCAGGAGATATTTCTGACTACACAGGCCAAAGACTAGAAATTAATGAGGTGAGTTTGCATATGCAGATTTAAAAATAAAATGAATAAAAAATAGGTTGCTGCTCCGTATGACTGCCTGACAGGTGGTCCCTGATATGTTGAACAGTTTTCCTTTTAGACTTCAAGATGCTTCTTTACTTTCTCCTATTTCTACTGGCACTACCAGTATTTAGATAGTTAAACAACTTGAAAATGAATAAAAAAAGTTTCTGACACATTTTAGCGTTCTTTTAACAGGCTCGGTGTGCACTTCTCTCACCTCTCTTCATCAGCCTAAGCATCCTTTTTTTCCTTGTTTTACGCTTACTCCTTCAGTATACAGACACAGTAGACTTCTCCTTCAACCCACTAGCTGACTCTCGGTTCGTCTTCCACGACCATTCTCTGGTGGAGGCGGTGAAGCTGGAGAACCCGGAGGTCCACGCCTTCTTCAGGCTGCTGGCTCTCTGCCACACTGTCATGGCCGAGGAGAAGAAAGAAGGTGAGGACGGTACAAGTGTTTCAGTGAACAGTTAAAAGGCAGTGCATTTTTTCTGTGGAATAAATGCACTTTATGAACTTTACATAAATGATCATTGTTGTTCTGCTCAGTATAAACCTTTTGTTCTCCAGGAGAGCTTTTCTACCAGGCGCAGTCACCAGATGAGGGAGCTCTGGTGACAGCAGCCAGAAACTTTGGATTTGTCTTCCGCTCACGAACACCAGACAGCATTTCCATCGTGGAAATGGGAAAGCAGTGCAACTACGAACTCCTGGCCATCCTGGATTTCAACAATGTCCGCAAGAGGATGTCGGTTATAGGTATATATAAACATATATATTTGTCTCTAGATGATTTAGCTCTCATACAGACTGCTCTTTTTTCCACTGCAATGTGAAACACTGTTTTTTTTAATGTATGTAAATTTTTGTTTCCAGTGAGGAGTCCAGAGGGCAACCTGTCTCTCTACTGCAAAGGTGCCGACACAATCATCTATGAAAGGCTGCACCAGTCCTGCAGCAAGCTGATGGACGTCACGACAGAGCACCTTAACGTTAGTAGTATTTCTGTGTGTGTGTGTGTGTTCAAAGAGAGATATTTGACTCTATTAGTCTACGTCAAGCCCGTCTGTACGTAGTTCATCCCAGCGTGCATTTGCATTTGGGATGAACTTGCTTCTTTGGAACAACAAATTATTGAATTTACATACTAGTACTTCTGATAATCATGATGAAAAACCTCTTGTATAATACTTTGTGCTGCCCAAAATGTCTGAGCAAGTCCAAAGATAACCAGGTTCGATCTACACTAATGACCCAAATTTGAGGCAGTACTTACAGAATAAAGAGACATAACATAATAAATGTTTTAAGTTCATTTTAAAGCAGCACTTCAAATAAGTGGATTGTTTAGTGGATTTGGGTACACATTCATTCGTGAGAATATCAATAGGCTGTAAAGGTAACAATCCCAACAATATTGTAAGTGCTGTAAGTACAGCACTACTTTTTGTTTTAAATAAAGGTGTCAGTACATTCTTTATCTTACTGACAGGAAATGAAATAAAGGATTTAAATCCATGCTTTATGGAAGGAGATTGTTTGTGTTGCCTGGACATTTGATAAATTGCAATTCCCACGGTCACCATAAATGAAGAGATATCCACCAGCGCTTCATTTGTCTTGTTTTACATATTTGTATTTGGACAACAGTGGAGCTATAGCTGCTGTATGTGCCATATGTTCATATTTTTTCAGTTCTTTCTCACTGCCTTTCTGTGTTTCTCCTTCTTCTATTTCTGTTCGTTTTGTCCAAGTGAAGTTTTTGGGAAAGATCTGATTAATTTCTGTCATTTTTGCTCCTCTAATCTTGAGCTGAGCAAGAGTTCGACCTTTGTTTATATCTGCAAATGCCTTGAACTTGTATTTGTGTGTGTACCTACAAGTGCAGCGTTCATCCATATAAGTATATGCATGTGGAATTTCTGCAGGAATTTGCAGGGGATGGGCTGCGGACTCTGGCTCTCGCTTACAAGGATCTAGATGAGGAGTATTTTAACCAGTGGATACAGCGCCACCATGAGGCCAACACTGCACTGGAGGATAGAGAGGCCAAGCTGGACCAGTTGTATGAGGAGATAGAGAAGGATCTCCTGGTAAGGCAATAAAGACAGCTCATACTGTAAAAATATAAGTGCGCGGTAAAATGGACAGCATTCTGATTATGTGTCTGTGTGTGTTCAGCTGCTGGGAGCAACAGCCATAGAGGACAAATTACAAGATGGAGTACCTCAGACTATCGAGCAGCTGTCTAAAGCTGACATCAAAATCTGGGTTTTGACCGGTGACAAGCAAGGTAAACAACTTTGAATAAGATGGAAGTTAATGTGTATGGGGTGCAGACTCGAGTCCTCCTGGCACACGCACACGGTGATGTTGATTGTTTGTGTTGCAGAAACTGCAGAGAACATTGGTTACTCATGCAACTTGCTACGGGAAGAGATGAATGATGTCTTCATCATCTCGGGGAACTCACTTGAGGATGTCAGGGAGGAACTGAGGTCAGAGGAATTTTTCATTTTAGACTGAACACGCTTTACTAGCTCATTATGACAGGTTTTGATAAACTGTTGATTTTTTCTAGAAATGCCCGAACCGCCATGAAGCCGGATGCAGCTGAGAATTCAGTGTTTTTACCTGAAATGAACAAAGGTGTAAAAGTGGTTGCAGACGAGGTGGTGAATGGGGAGTATGGCCTGGTCATCAACGGACACAGTTTGGTACATACAGAGATAACATTTCTATTTATGTGCATGATGTCACTTTCAAACTTTAAAAGATCTGCTAACTTTGTAACTGGTGAGTTGCTGCCGTATGCAAATGCTGTCCTCAGTTTCTTACTCAGAGCCTCATTTGGGTTCAGAAATTTTGCACTTCGTATGGAGTATGAAAGATGTCCCTCCTCTGTCCCTCAGGCATACGCCTTGGAGCACAGCCTGGAGCTGGAGTTCCTGAGGACGGCGTGCATGTGTAAAGCAGTGATCTGCTGCAGGGTAACTCCTCTGCAGAAGGCTCAGGTGGTCGAACTGGTCAAGAAGTACAAGAAGGCAGTCACTCTGGCAATTGGAGATGGAGCCAATGATGTCAGCATGATCAAAGGTAGTAGAAGAAACTCAAACTGCTTCTGTGAACCTCCTGTTTGTTCTCCAATGCCTTCCTAAGTTTGGAAAACCTTTCCCTTATACCCATTATTAACTCTACAGGGAGTGCAGAATTATTAGGCAAATGAGTATTTTGTCCACATCATCCTCTTCATGCATGTTGTCTTACTCCAAGCTGTATAGGCTCGAAAGCCTACTACCAATT
>VUQR01037154.1:6354-18045 GCA_015108515.1 Hemichromis elongatus
TATATTTTTTTTTTTTTTTTTTTTTTTTTTTTTTTTTTTTTTTTTTAGGGGGGGTGGGGGGGGGGGGGGGGGGCTTATTTTCTTTAAAACAGTTTGAATTCATCAAAATAGCAAAAAATTTGTGAATCTTTGGGGGCCCTATTGTCTACTGTGAACTAAGACATTTAAAGGGATTTTGACACTTTCATTGCCAGTGGGTAAATAAATGTGCCATTTAATTTGGTGTGACATCTGTGACTCCTACCATTTGAAGTGGTACATGCTCCAGAGTTATTACAGTAGGCTGCATCTGCACCCTTTGAAATCAGAGTCAGGTGACAGAGCTTTGTGATGAAGACTGTACCATCAGTCTGTGCTGATGTGTTGCTAACCTGTTTGAGCACGTCAAGAATGAGTTCCTGGTAAACTTCACCGATTCCCATGGAGAGCGTCTGATGGTCCATGCCCTTACTGAATTGACCCGTCCCGACTAGGCTGATGAGCTCCCATGCATTCAGACACTGTTGCTTTGAGTTCAGCTGCAGCTTATAGTCCTCGAAGCGCTCCTCTACCCAGCTGCCCCCCATCGCCTCGGTCAACTTACGCAAGAAGTACTCAATCTGTACATGCAAACACACACACACAGTCATTTTTCGTCAAAAACACAGCTGTTCATTTACAATAAAAGATAACTTTCACCATTTCTGCATTTTTCCCACAATTCATCCTTACGTGACTGCAGCAGCAGAATGCACATTTCTTTTGCAAAAAAATAATCTTCCTGTGTTCGAGCTCTCGTGTTTTTCATACACAACAATAAATCTTCCAGCATTTGTAAAAGAACAGGAAGCTGGAAACTTCCTTTTCTGCTCTTGAGCAACTGACTTTTTCCACTGGCTACCAAGTGCCACAGTAATGGGACACATGTACAATATTCTATGCTGGAAATAAAACTGGGCTGTTGCCAGCGCTTCCTTTTTAGTAAGCACTTTGAAAAAAGTCCTCCAGTCTACAATTGAAAATGTTTACCGTCTCTCCTAAAAATAAAAAAAAAAAGAAAGAAAAAACACACACAGACTTTTATGTGATTCCTGAGCCAGTCGATGATATCCTTCTAAGTTAGTTTCTTACTGCATAGCTTTTGAACCACTTTTGATGCCAAAAAACCCCCCAAAAAACAGCTGGCAAAGACATTTGTGTTCAGTGCTGTGGTTTTATGACAGCAGTGTGCAACGTAGGGCTTTTGCCAGAAATGTGGTTAAGCTAATTATCTGGCTGTGTCTTTACACACAACTGGTGGGGTCTGAAGTTTTTTCAAAACCTTTTTTAGCTCGTTTTTATAGATGTTTCTTTACTCCACGTTAAGTTTGAAATGTTAACTAAAAAACGTCACATAGAACTCACCGGGAATTTGTCTGCTCCATTTCTATTCCATCTGATGTTTACATGATTTTTTTTTTTAATGTCAGCTCTTTTACATCCAGACCAGAGGGCTAAAAGTCATTTTACTTCACGAGCCATGTACCAGTGAATGAGATCTCAAGTAGGATGGACCGCTAAAACTACTGCAAAGTGCTTTTGTTTTAATGTACACAAGGCTTTCTAAAAGTATTCACAGTTAATGTAACATCCATTTAGACAACACATCAACAGCCTTGGATACTTAAAGTTTATGTGTGCATTACAGAGCACTAAAAAGTGGATCTGCAAAAGAAGAAAGCCCAGTAATGTCAAGTTTTATACCACCAACTGAGGAAAGGGCCAAAAAAAAACAAAAACAAAACACAACAGCATCCCACGTATTCTGACCTCCTCAGTTACGATGATCAGGGGATATCTGTCTTCAGACAGGAAGTTGAAGATGCACCAGATCTTGAAGGCATCATCGTTACAGATCTTCAGCTCTTTCTGCTCCAGGTTCTTCCTATAGCACAACGTCCAGCACATTTTGTTGAAGTCCTGACGGTTAAAGTTACCCGTCACCTGTCGCACAGAGGAAACATCATCAGGTTATGTTCCACACCAAAGGAGAACAGTTTTTTTCCCAGATTCTCACAGTTCTGCAAAGCTGACGTTTCAAACCAAAGAGCATGAATATTACACGTATTGGATACAGCCATTTATCAAATCCATAACACACAACTTTAATAGCGTTCAGCATGCAAGCACATGCCAATGTGAGTACCATTTGGTATGTGATTTTAATCCAGTGTGGCAAAATGATGTCATTATTTGTTATATATGAAGCTTTAGGTGCCTAAGATGTACCTGTGTGCAAAGTCCTGACTGTGCAGGAGTATTCGTAGGCAGAAAGACCGATTGCGTATTACATTATGATGCACATAGAAACTCAGATGGGACAAAAAAGAAAAAGTGCCTCTGGGGTTTAAATTCCAGAGCAAAAAAGAGAGGAAAGCTCTTAAAAAGGTCTAGTCAGTGGTGTGCAGGGGATGTTTTCTTTGAGCCAGTGAACAGTAGCATCTCCATGGAGACTGCTGGCTGGCTGAGCGTGCAGTCGTTTGGATGAGGAGCACATCTTGTCCTGCTGGCAGTCGCCCCACAAATCCAGCCAGTAGTAAATGATCCCAAAACATCTTCCAACGTTTGCCTCAATTAGAAACCAGTCAACCCTGTAACTGGATTCATCGAGTATTATATTTACAGTCCACGATTCCTGATAAACCATGGTTCCGCCACCTGCAGTGGCCCTACGCTCAACTAGCGGTGGCCATCACACAGTTTTTCGAAACTCTGGTCTAAGGTGGCATTCAGGACATTTAGCAGCACTTCATATTTCTGTCGAACGCTAGGCCTTTGACACAGTACAAACTTCAGTGGAACTATCACTCATTGTTAGCTCCAGATTTATTTATTTTTTCTTCTGAGTAGCTTAGCATTATTCTACATTTGAAATAATACTCATTATTCTTACACTAAGGCTTAGTGCAGAACTGCAATTTATTGGCTAACAAACAAACCATCTAGCTCCTTCCCCTCTAAGTTGTCTGTCTTTTGAAGATCACTGTTCAAACAGGTTTGTAGCTTCTGTGGGCACGACTTAGCCGACTATACTGAGGATATCCTCTATGACATCATACAGAGGCAAGAGTTGTTGGGGGGGGACCAGATGTGTAGAAATCTGAAGACTGAGCTTACAGCTCAAAGACATTATTGGTCATTTGCTGACTTCATTACTTGAAACTTTTTTTCCCCCTCAGCTTATCATCTCAGGGAGGCGGCCCGGTGTTTACTTATAGCCCTGTCTTTGTTTGAGTTCTTTAAGCAGGAGACCTGATCTCTTCAGGCAAGGAACAGCTAAAAGTGTCACCTCCAGCTGAACTCTCCAGAATGTGCTTTGCTGTCTCCTTTACAGAGCTGCGTGGGAAGTCACTCCTTTTTCCTCTGTGTAAATGTGGGGAAGACTAACGCTTTCAGAAGGAGGGACTCGGGCACACTAACATGCACAACACTAACATAAGCAAGCAGTTATTTACAAAGCAAATAGATGTTTGCAGCTGAAACAGCTACTGAGCTTGTGTGGTTTATCAAATGTTTCATTAAAATTTCCCTTTTCCACAGGTAACAAACAGGACAGTGAGTTTGTGAATTATGTTCACACTATAATAAACCTTTGACTTGTGCGCTGCTTCAGCTAGTCCTGAACCCAAATCCTCTAGTTTGAACCATTTTCCATGCCATGAGAGAGAGAGAGTGTGAGAGAGAGACAAACATCCAGCTAAGTAAATGACTGCAGTGCTGTTGCCTAAACCCTTTTCAAGATCTGATGTAACCTGCTATTGTGCTCATTTAGGTTGAGTGCCTGTGTAGAAACCTGTGCTAGATGTTAAAGCAATACTACTTCTGTAAGTTTGGGGAGTGACCACTGAGGCTTTTTTATCCATTTTCAATCAATAAATCATCAAGCTGACCTCAAAGACGGTGGACGTGAGGCAGACTTTAATGGATAGCCAACATGGCTCCACTCCACACACCTACAAAGATTTATCAGAATTTGTTCAAACTTCTGCAGCTACTGTGTTTACAGAAACGCGAGAGCGAAACTTTCTTTTAAGTGGCCTCTGCGTGGTCACCTTTCCCATCACAGGTATCCACTCTCTATGACATCATTCAGAGCCTTTTTTAAGCCATGGAAGAATATGTAAAAATTTTTAAAAAAGTATAAAATGTTATTTAATGTACCTTATTAGTTTAGCAGGGATAAATAATTTGGGTATTCAAAAATATATAAGCAAAATACATATCCTCATTTACTTCGAGATGCGGATTAAATATAGGTTTGCCTACCGGTGACATATCAGCCATGCTGATTCTCTGCACGTGTTCAGATGGTACAAATGCTGTATTGAATATTTGTTGCTGTTGGGAACGGTAAGGGCTGAGATTACTGAAGCTGTAAACAGCTGCAGGTGTTTCGTGAAGGTGAAAATACTGGCAACTATTAAAGACGGTAACAGGTACAGATTGTTCTTGAGGCTAAAAATAGATTTTGGGTGGAGTAAAAAGGGAAAAAAAGTTACATGCTGGTGTAAAGAGGCTCCTCCCATCATGAATATTTTGCCAGTAAGTCTGACTCAAAAACAACATATCCTGCTGTTGTTATAAATAAGGATGAGTCTCTCATGATGATGTGTTCAGGTAGCTGAATGTGTCTGCATGTTTTTGGTTCTGAATGATTAATCACTCTGCAGCAGCACAACACACGAGGATGGGGTAAAGGGGAAGTTGTGAAAGCAGGATTTGTGATGAAAGAGCTTCTCTTTGTGTCACGCTCGTCTTGTTTTCTTTTTGTTCCTAGTTCGCTGGTTCTCACCATCTTTTCTCCTCCTCCCCTCCAAGCTCCCTCTCAGTCTCTTCCCTTCAACAGTGAGATCCTTGTCAGCAAATCACCCCCTCCTCTCCACTGCCACATGTTCATTAGGATTCAGGATCTAAACTTCAGCCTTATCTCACACAGAAACAACACAGAAATGTAACAAGTGGAGTCAGACTGGAATAAACTGAAAGACAAATAGAAAAGCTTGTTACCAGTTCGACGGGACTGTCTGCTTTTTAAAAATCAAAGGCTTCAGTGGAATGAGAATCACACCAGTGGCAGGAGCAGCTGAATGTTCAGCAGAGTATGACGCGATATCAAAGCCATTTGAAAAGGGGGAAGTAGTAGTGCTTTTTTAATGGTACAGAGCACAAAACAGGTGTTGTTAGGATGGTTCATCACCAACATCTGGCATCAACATCCTCATTTCTTAAAAAAGAAAAAAGGGTAATAAATATTATACAATATACATAAATCTTAACACAGACTGCACAGACTTGAGTTTTGAGTTGTTGATTCCAACACACACACACACACACACACACACACACACACATATATATATATACACATATATACACACAGTTTCATTGTGTGACAGGGTGGAGTTTCCTCAGGAGGGAGTGAAGTTGAATGCTTTGAACGCCACCCCACTCCAGTGCACGGGTGGGATGGTCGTCTGAGAAAAGTATAAGTGTGTGTGTGTGTGCCTTTTCCTCAAACTAAATCAAGCATTCAGCTTCTTTAAAGAAAATATGGTAACAGTAATAACAGTGATCAGAGTCTAGCACTTAGCCAATCAAAACTCATGTTTTTATAGGTATCCTTTTTTTTCTTACTACGTTTTTAAAGTGACTAAAATAGAAGTTGTAAAAAACCAATAATCAAATGCCACACTAAACAACTGGAAAATATATAATAAATAAATAAAATCTGCAGATTCAATAGTAAGAAATCTGAAACCTTTCATTAAGACAGAGTTCGTGAACCTTTTTAAACCATGCTAATGGCCACGTTGCACTGAAATTATATAAAATTTCCAAACATTCAGAAGGAATTCCACTACAGCATCACAAAACAAGTATTTTCTCTTGTCATGATGTCCAGCTACGGAATCACAAACGCTCCATTCATCCCGTGACCCCGTTATGACATCATCACAAAGCTCTTTTCAATAAATGCTTTTGTGTCGCTGTCTCAGAGCAATACAACGATGGATGGACACAGAGAGGGTGACAACAGCACAATGTAGCTACTAATGCTATGTGTCCATCAATGGACCTTTGTAGTGCATGATTAAATATGATTAATAAAAAACCTTTAAACATGATCAAAGGAAAAAAAAAAATTATCTGCACTGAAAATTCCAAGAGAGAGTTTGTGAACCCTTCGGTCACACTGGGGTCCAAACTTAGAGTGAGTGACAATTACAGACAAATAGCTGTAAGCTTCATGTCTTTATTTAACACAGCATTATCAGTCATAATGTGAGGCTGGGAAGAGTATTCCAGCTCTTGGTTTAGTAACCAATAGAACCACATTTAGCTTCAACAACCTCTATAAGATAAGTAGCTGCTTATGACACATACACTGCAATGATGACAATTTGGGAGCGGTCCTCCCAAAAAAATGGGTTTTAATGCATTTATATTGGCGTGTTTGGACAAAATGTCAGCCCATGTCACAGCACCTCAGTAGCATTAAAATCAAGACTCCGAAAGCTACATGCGATCAGGTTTTAAAATTATTCAGAGATGCACAAAGTCTACTAGCTGAAAAAGTCTCCTCGTATCAACTTGATGTGAATCATACTGTGAGAGTGATCATTTGGGATTGTCATTTGTGCTTAGAAACATATAATCATTTATGCTTAGAGATATTTATTAATTATTAAAGTTTCTAATCCTTATTTAGGTCTGCTAAAGCTCTGTGTGCAGGAGTGCACGCAGAGATGGCAGCACATTCACTCCCTATTCTGGCATACCTCATACACATCTCAAGGTCATGGGAAGATCTATCTTGCCCTGTGATACGTGATTTGAGAAGAACACGTACTTTGTATCTGTTCAGATATAAGAGCCTTCTGTTCATGAGACCTGCTGGGTTCCAGGAAGCCCCTGGCACCAGCTATCTGGGGAGTCACCCACAAGGTCATCTTGACACACACACACACATCTGCACCCACACACACATACGCATACTCTGTTCACACTTATGTCTGTTTGAAACTGTCACATGTTAATGAAACTATGCATATTCATGTAACCACAATAAAAGGAGTGCTAGGGGAAAGCCGGCCGAGTGTCTGACAGGGTTTTAAGTGGAGGAGCAGCGCTTGACCTCGGTCAGCCTCCCTCGTGCGCGAGATCACGTAAAGAGCTCTGACTTGCGTCTTGCTTTTGCTGCGGCAGTTTGTTGTCTTGTGTGTTCCAGCTGGGTTTGTGCTTAGACAAACCCAACACATACCTTGATCACAACTTTCTCAGCTTTCTCAACAATCTCTATAAAAGATAGATAAATGATAAAAAAATATGTCTAAATGTCCCCATGTTCATTCATCTACAGTAAGACAAAACGTCTATAAACTCAATAGCTGCTGCATGCCATAGCAAAGGACATCCTATGAAGATTACACAAAGATGTTAAACGACAGCAAAGAATCTGAACCTTTGCCCATTCTGTGAGTACGAGGCAAATACTGATTGAGAATGGCTCTGCAAACACTGCCCAACCAAAAAAACAAAAGTAGAAAAAAAAAACACATGTCAACTGTTAACCATGGTGGAGATAGCATTGAGGTTTGACACTAGTTAGCTATGTGAAGGCCTGGATGCCATAAATGGACTGGATTTATATAGTTTTTCTAGTCTTCTCAACCAGTCATTCAGTGCTTTAACACTACACATACGCATACATATATACACATACACTCATACTGAGGCAGACTGTTGCTCTCAACAAGCCAAACAATCAGCAACTATAAGATGATTCCAATCTCCTGCCTTAACAGAAAACCGATAAAATGCCCACAAAGTACTTGTTATGGCTGGTGAAGCCACTGAACAGCCTTGAATTTATGTATCATTTTCAAAGCAAAGTAATGGAGAGTTGTAGTGCAGACTAATAATTTGCCATTATTAGTTCTTCTATAATCTCTTCTTTGTTTGTCAGTGTGTCGACACTGATCCGTGTCGAAACAAACCCCTCAAAAAAAGGAGGTCACCCTGGATATGATAAACACCACTCTACTATCCTCGGCTGACAAAGTGTGACTGAATGTGCTACACAGCTGACTGACCTTATCCAGAATGAACTTATTCAGGTACGGCATGTATCCCTGGTTGGAGACAGGACCCTCGTCATCATCTTTGAAGTGCTCCTCGAGTGCCACCGGGTCATGGGGAATGTTCATGACCGTACATAAGTTGTGGGACAGCACCTGAAATCATGGGTGAAAACAATGCTTACTATTTATTTTAACGATCAGTGGAGCAAACTTAGATTCTTAGATTTTTAAGTCAATTTCAGCTAATAGTTACGAGTTACATTCCGTTTGAGCCATGTCTGGGCCGTTTCTACTTTTGCTAACGATTTTCTACATTTCTTAGAAGCGCTTTGCTTCCTGTAGTTACATTTCTTGGTGCATGCACTTGAGGTTACAGCATAGGGTAAAAGTCATAAGTTGCAGTCATCATTTACAATATATATAAATAAAAAAAATTCAATTATTGTTCCTGTTATATGGTTCCCTGTCACATAAAGGCACCTGCCCAGAATTCCTTTTGACAACTTGTCGCCCTGTGCACATAACAGCAGTAATTGGAGAAAAAAGAATGGCGCAACCGAGAGAACCACAAAGGAAGGTGTTTCACCATTTTTAACAGACGTGGAGTGTCTTAAAGCTGCATTGCATTTTTTTCCCTCCTTTTTTAGGCCGCAGTTGTGTAGAAACCAGTCTAACTATGGTACGAGTAGCAACAGGGACATTGCCCGGATAATCGGATAATAAACTGGATAATAAGAAAGGGGGACCAGATCCGAATATTTAAAATAAGTACACCACAGACAACTAATGTCGAAGACACTGGGCGCACGTATGCAGCCCTGTGCCCTAATACCAATGACAATGCAATTATTATTCATTATCATTGATGTAATAGCTGTAAAAGAATTTCAAGAAGGTTTTGTAATAAGTAACTATTTTAGACAGTCGCTAAGCATATGTAGGTGGTTCTGATGTGTCTTTGGAATCACTGTATCGTTGGCCAAGATTTCTTCCTGTTAAAAGGGGAGTTTTTCCTTCCCACTGTCGCCAAAGTGCTTGCTCATAGGGGGTCATTTGATTGTTGGGTGTTTCTCTGTATGTATTATTGTAGGGTCTACCTTACAATATAAAGCACCTTGAGGAGACTGTTGGTGCTATATAAATAAAATTGAATTGAACTGAAACACCCAACTGTGTCCACGTTTCAACCATCTACTGTTGATTTGAGGTGAAGTTGAAGAATATGAAGGTAGCACCTCCTTCATCATTTCATCCACTTTGTGCAATGCACCAATATCACTGGCTGGAAGAAAAAAAAAGCCCAAGAAATGATGCCAGCATCACCACGCTTGGCTTTTGCTTTAGTGTTCTTAGGTTTGAAAGAGTCACCTTTACTACTCTAAACATGCGTCTCATGATTGTGACTAGACACCCCAGTAATTGTCACGTCTGATAAATACACGCCATTTGGCTTGTACATATGGGCAGCTGCAAATTTCAGTGGCACTTGAATGCGTCAATTTGGAGAAGTCTTGGTCGCCACCCTCTCAGTCAGTGAAGAAAAGTCACTTCACTGTGCACAGTGATGCTAGTGTTTCAGCAGTTTGCAGTTCATGGCATAACTTGCTGGTTCATTCCAACTAATTTCCTATTATCTGAGGATGACAGATTGGGTCTTCTTTCAGACCCAGGTAAAGTATTGACATATCTGAAAAACTTGTACTTGCATACAGTTGTTTGAACTGATTATCTTGGAATCTGCAGTTGTTTAAAAATGGCTCCAAAGAACCTTTCCAGCTTGTGTAAATTTACAGTTCTCCTTCTTATATCTTCACTGAGTTCCTTGCGCAATCTTATTGTTCTGAGAATTAGTCAGTCTACTGAGTGCTGTCAAACAAATCCTTTCTATTCCAGCAAAGATAAACTACCAGTTTTAGTAAATGGTGATGACTAATGAAAAGTTCACACCCGTGGTTTTGTCAAGTAAAAATCCATTATATAACCTTCAGAGCTCCACTTATTAAATAGAAATACTTAAACTACAAGAACATTAAAACCATAAAGTAGTTGAGCTAGCCAGCCATTGTTCCTATTCATGCTCTCATCCAATTGTGTTTGTCGTTGTAACATAAACACTCTAGTCTGCTGGCAGCGGTAAAGTAGTGTAGTGGTTGGCACCATCACCTCACAGCAAGAAGATCGTGGGTTTGAATCCAAGGCTGGGCCCTTTCTGTGTGGAGTCTGCATGTTCTCCCCTATGTTTGCCTGGGTTCTCTCCATGTACCCTGGCTTCCTCAGCCTCCCACAGTCCAAAGACATGCGTGTTAGGTTAGGTTATTCCACATTGCGTGAAGGGGTGTCTGTCTGTTTTGGCCCTGTCCAGGGTGTACCCTGGCCCACACCCTATGAGAACTGGGTTAGAACCCGACCCTGAATGGATAAGGAGAACAACATGGATGGCCGGTACATTGGCAGTAGAGGGTGGGAACCCAGGAGGGGCCGATGCCGTCCCATGCCCTTTCTTTTTTCACTTACCCCAGAGGAGCAGCGACCATTTTTACTTTAGTTTGATGCAGCTAAAGCGAAAGTGTTTTGTTTTTTTCCCCCTCCGTTCCTGAACAATGTTTCACTGGCACAAGAGTGTGTTGTGCGTGTTCTTCCAATGATAAGAAGTGTACGCAGCCCTTTTGAGTAAGTTTACTTTCATCTGCGTTAAAGCTTCCTTTTCAAACATCTGTTGTCTCTACTTGTTCTGTGGTGGTTTTTAGTGTGGGATTCTCCTTTATAGATGTGTAAACTGTCAACAGGTGCGTCTCAGCTGATGCTGCCAAACAGAAGTGTGTGCGTTTGTTTTGTTTTTGTTTTTTTCCACGCAAATCAGAAGAGGGAGAAACGGGTTCAGCATTTCAAAAAAACAAAAAAACAACAAAAAAGCCAAAGATCCTAAAAGTTAAAACTTCCAGCGGCCAAAAGCACCTCAAAACCACCAAGGAAAGCAGCTTACCTTCAGCTGAGATTTAGAGACTTTCCCGCTTTTGTCCACATCCAGCGCCGTGAAGGCGTGCCAAATGGACTTTAAAAGTTCGTCCCGCAAGGCCATATCGGTGGAATATACCTCGTCTTCTTCTCCTGTAGTTTTTTTCCCCTCTTACTTCTCTCCCCTCCGGCTGCGGGTCTGTCACTCTTCCTCTCTTGCTGCGTGAACTGTCTCTCTTCTGCTGTTGGACACGACGAGGAAAGGTCACGTGACCCGCTGTCAGCTACTGCGTGCTTGGCATCGTGATGAAGAACTGCAGCACCGCTCAGCGAGAGGAGCGCACACACATCAGGCAGGAGTGTGTGTCACTGACGCTCTGTGCGAAGGGTGTGTGAGGACATTATTTATTTGTATGTGAAAATGACTACATTGCTTAAAAAAAAAGAAAGAAAAAAAAAGTCGTTTGCATATAAATATATGGAGGACCGAAACTGCCAGCTCAAAAATACTGCACTTATATATATATATATATATATATATATATATATATATATATATATATATATATATATATATATATATATATATATTTTTTTTTTTTTTTTTTTTTTTTTTAAAATAATATTTTTTTTTATA
>VUQR01037161.1:0-17840 GCA_015108515.1 Hemichromis elongatus
TTTACAACACCAGTGAGAATATATACAGTGACAGGGAAATCCAAAATCCAAGGGAAACGGGGAAGGCTCTCTCATCCACGATCACGTCCGCTGGTCCACACGCACACACACTCGCACAGCAGGGTAAGCACAGGTCCGGGAGCGGGGAAGGACTGCGGCAGAGGGAAACAAAGGAGTTACTCACAAATCACTAATCACAGATCACGAATCTTCCAAGTTTGCTAGGGTTCACGAGCCGGGGAGAAAAACTAACTTGGTAGTGCAATCATCCAGCGACGAGAGGATCTGAGCTTCTGCCTCAAATAGTGCTCCAGGTGATGAGCCTTGATTACCGGCAGGTGCGTGGACCAAGGGCGGGAGCCCACAGTGAGCTCCGCCCAGGCAGTGAGAGGGAGAGAGCGAGCAAAATACAAACTAAAACATGTAGCCTTTAAGGACCAGCCGGACAGGCACGGGGACCATGACAGTAACACAGTGCGTATGCTAGCGGCTAATCTAACAAAGAATTAACAGACTGATTTTAGATGTTGTGGAACTATAAGATGATAAGCTGTGTGTCTTTTTCATAATAGTGACGTGGTTGTATTTACCTTTATTGTACGAGTCGTCAGTCGTGCTAAATCCATCAGCAGATAAACTGGAGCAGTCGGGCTACGTAAAAATTGTCGGGGGGCGTGTTTGTGGTCTTGTACAGCGGGTGTGTGGGCGGGAGCATGCCGCAAACGCTCCACCTCAAGTCACTACTGCGCAGACTCTGGCTCCAAAATTGCAACACGGCAGCCTCCAGAAGCGGGATATTTTGGCTTCATTTTTGCACAATGGGAGGAGGCGCTGTTGCGTCGTCCATGTTTTCTACAGTCATTGGCATGAACTATTGTATTCCCGCCATTTCTTGCCCGAAACTGGAAGTGACGTAATTTTTCGCGAAAATTACCTTCATTGTCTAATAAGCCCATACTTGTGTTTTTAGAAGTTATGTTTGACTTTATGCTTTTCTGTATAGCTTCTGAGATGCTTAGAACTAAAAATACACTGTTGGAAATAGTTTATTTTGATGCACATGCTGTTTTTCTTCCAAATTTGTATTATAATATTTATTTTCGTTTTTCCTGCAGTATATAAAAATTGGGGTATCTCAAAAATAAAACTATGAAGAAACCCAAATTAAATTTCCTTTGGATGGAAACTATTTTTGTGCAACTTTTTTGTATTTACATTTTTGAGGGATAAACCTCTTAAAGTTTTGTAACTCGAAATATATGTAAAAAGAAAACAAAAACGATTTTCAATTTTTTTTGTAGTTTATTGCACTCTTTGCTATTTAGGTAGTTACTATGGACTGGATGACTACATATTAAAATTTGGGCTCAGTTGTATTGATGTATAACAACTTAAAGTGCTTCCAAAAAAGGCACTACAGCAGGTAAAATATAAAGATAAGCTCTGGCGGACTTGGTTCTATGGTAGGTCTTAAAGGGGTTAAACCACTTCTTTGGTTTTTTTAGCTGGGATTATGCCCAACTATGATAGTGTTCTTATTGTTGGAGATTTTAATATACATAAGCCACTGGTAAAGGACTTTTTAAGCCTTATTAACTCTTTTAGCCTGGTACTGTCCCTGCCCGGCCCTACACATGAGCACGGACACACACTGGACCTTGTCCTGTCGTATGGTCTGCCTGTCACTAACTTGGAGATTTGTGACTTTGCTCTCTCAGATCATATGCCTGTGTTATTCAACGTTGGTTTTACACAATCTGGCACTGCTGCTCGGCGCTGTCGGGTTATTAACCCCTCCACTGCCATGCAGTTTAATGCTGCTTTTAATCAGCTCTGTGACCCCTCTGACTTTGTCTCCTCTCACACAGAAGAGCTTAATTCCTGGTTTTATCCTTGCTGTCAAACCGTCTTGGACTCTGTGGCTTCTTTACAAACCAGGCAGCCCAAGCCTAAACCTGAGCCTTGGTTGAATGAGAGCACTCGTGCTGTTAAGAGGGAATGTCGTCGAGCAGAACGGAGATGGAAAAAGAGTAAACTGCAGGTGTCATTTCAAATTCTCAAAGACTGCTGGCATCACTACCAGAACACTGTTAAAGAGGCAAAAAGGCTCTCCACTTTAGATGATGTGGTTCGCCATATTAAGCCCACAGGTTCCCCTCTGGATCCTTTTCCTCCACAATTTTTTAAAGACATTTTTCCTCTGGATGAGGGACCAGATTATGTGTGATTTAAATGCCACTATAACTGCAACTAGGCATCAAGAAATGTTACTTGTATCTGGGATATCTTATAGGGTGACCAGGTGTTCCACTCTGTGTGGCATCAATTTTATCCTTATATCCCCTTATGTGTTGAGAGCATTTTCCGCATTTTGATTTGCTCTAATTTATAAAAAGATCATTAGGAGACAAAAGAGCATCCATTATAACACAGAACAGTTTAAAATGTTATTGGAAGAGAAAGGGGAATGGTGTAAGATTATCACAAAGGACCATTAATTACATCTTTAAGTGTCCAAGTGTCACAGGTTGTGTTTAAATAAAATACAGTATATACGTCTTTCACATGACTGATATCACACTTTTAATCTGCTTAAACTTCAAATCCCTTCTCAGCATTACTAAGGTGTCCCATTTTATCCCGCAAAAATTCATTTCTTGCTCTAAATGTAGGTTTTTGGGATCTGGTCATCGTGCTGAAGGAGTGGCCCCTCAGTGATTACTTTGTAAGCAGGCCAAAGCCAATAGGCCCAGATGGACCCAATGGACTTCGGCCCACAAGAATTTTGTGTTCACAGAATGTGGTCCTGTGGTTTGTGAAGCAGGTGGCAGTTAAAGAGGCCTTTGGTATCTAAACTAGCTTGGGGGGAGGGAGGTCTGGGCATCTATGCTTAGATTGCTGACCCAGATAAGCATTAGAAGATAAATGGTTGGGCAATGCAGCTACAGTGAGTTTTCCACTTAACTAGGCCACTTTCCCTCTGTTGTAATCATCAGTAACAGAGAAAAAAAAACTTCTAGTCTCCCAGTACAATATCAACTTGTTGTGAAAACTGTATCCAAAGTTGTAATGGCTCTTTCAAATGCTGCCAACTCCAGAGTATTTAATAAATATGTGGTATAATTCATTTACAAAGGAGTGCCTGTCAACATAATCCAGCCAGCCACTATGTTAGCACTACAAATATCACCATAAATTCTTACGAGTGTTGGGTGTACTGAAATGTCAGAGGCACAGAAATGATTTTTGATGGGGATAGCTGTGCAATGTTTGAGTAAGGCCAGCGTGTCTGTGGAGTGGTTAGCACTGTCACTGTCAAATCAGTATCCCAGAACCCCGTAGCTAATTGGCTTTGTATATACACAAGAATAATTAATTATGGAATTATGAGCAAATGTAAATTTGAAAATCTGTGTTTAATTATTAGCCATGTTGGAGGGGATAATGGATATTTTAATTAGTGACCAGGTTTTTGCATTGAACAATATTGCAAGTGATAAATGGATCAGTCCTAATAATATAAACCCCTCTCATTATTAGACTCTTTATTGATATAACATGTTAATCCATTACATTTTTCTACAGAAATGACCTATTTTTAGCCATTGTATGACATAAAGTAATCATATAATGAGCTCTGAAAGAAATCCAATCATCTGATGCAGATGTATAGCATTTATTATTGGCTTATTTTTTAATGAGCTGGGATTCCAAATGGACTAAGCAATAATTTATCACAGCATAGAAACAATAGAGTCCCGTGTGCATTTCACTGAGCTGTTGCAGACACTGTTGACATTATAGGAAACAAAATGTCAGTTTATGGTGTTGGTTTGAACCTATATCTCAAGTTTAAACCTTGTCTAAGCCAAACCTGTTAGGCTAAAGCTTGAGGCTTTGCTTTTCTTTTCCCTGTAACTGCTTTGGGCCTCTCAGGACTGTCAAAGCTTCATGAAATATTCAGTACAAAGGGGAGACACTACCACAATTCATATACTGTCAGTTAGAGAGGGGGTTGATAAATGACACTATGAATGATAGTGAAATACCATTAAACAGAACCAGTAAAAAAGGATGAATACATAAATGAATAAACTCAAGACTCAAGAACTTTAACTCAAGAAGCCTTTATTTTGCCCTGCAGCGAAATGGGACCCCCCCCTCGACCTTACATACACAACATAGACATCGCATGGGGAGACAGGTCGGAGACCGGTAGTATTATGGACAAACACTGAAATGTACAATACAATGGGCAAGTTGAGGAGGGGAAAAAAAAAGACCTCTACTCATGGGAAGTCAGCATGAAAACAGAAAACAGAAAACAAAAAAACCCCTCCTCTGCACAGAGAGCACACAAATGTCCACATCACAACACCATGTAACATTTGACAAGGAGCAGGGGTGGGTAAGGGGTGAGAAGTAAGCCGAGGTAGACACAGCCATCCTGCCCTGCAGCCATTAATCCGGTGCTGGGCCCAGACCCGCCATAAGACTCGGCCTTGGAGATAAGCGTACGAAGGCGTTGGGAACGAAGAGCCTAAACACAGTTTGTTATCAGGGGAGAAAATGTTTATGTTTCAGCTCCAGCCTTGAGACCACAGCTGGCGCCGATCTGGTAGCCGCATGAAATAATGGTGGTTTTCTTTCTTTACTGCGAACAACTGCATGTCAATTTTACAGTCAATCTAACGTTCATCACTGGTCTCTCTCACCATCTCCCGTTGGAGAGCCGTGAGCCTCTCCACGATGTTATCCAGCCTCACCGAGATTTTATCCAGTTTGCTCTCAAAGAGCTAAGTCTCAGTACTCACAACAGCCACAAGCTTCTCCAAGGTGCCATCCGTGCTGCGTCTAGTGAGCCCATTTTGAGAAGCTACGGCTCGCTCCACCAGTATACCAGTTTCATACAAAGAAAAAGCACATCGGTTCATAATAAATTTTACATTGCTTTGCTTCATTCAAAGCCAAATCTCATTTGAAGCTTTAGAAGCTATTTTGAGACCATGGTCTCATCTCTGGAGCAGATTCCACTGAAGCGCGATGAAGAGTCATTCAATCATGTATCCTGTCTTCAAGCGCTCAACTAACATTTCAGTTTTGGTTTCATCTAGAACTTTATCCATCCCTCCTCCTGTACCACCATTACTAGAGCTTAGACTGTGATGGGTGGATATGCCGTCACTGCTGTGACAAGAAGATGGAAATGCTCTGCTGAGATATGGGTTCATGTTGACATGACTGCATCAAATCTTCTGCAGATTTGTCAGCTACGCAGTCATGCTGCCAATCGTCAGTTCTATCACAGTATGTGTGTTTTTCTTTTCTTTTTTAAATGTCTAAATGTAGTTTGAGGGAAGCAACTACAACTACTTTGTTTTGTCAGATGTTAGAGAATGGACATGATCAGCATCAATATTCAGACATTCCATTCCAGGAAAAGGCAGATTGGTCCAATAAATTTTATTATTCATTACAAATCATTTGTCTAGTTTTCTATTGTTTGACAGGATTGAAACTGATGAGTTATTCTACAGCTGTAGCTCAGACCGCTGGAAGAGTTAACCGAGCCTTTCTTTTAACTCCAACAATTGTTGTTCTTAGCATCAGTCCCTCTTTGTGTATTTCATTGCCATCACATGATTAGGTGGCTGAATAACTGTATAAATAAGCAAGTGTTTAATTTTTTTAATCGAACCTTTATTTACACAGGTAATGCCATTGAGACCCGATGTTTCATTTACAGGAGACACTATAATATGATTACTTTATAATCAAAGAACGCTAAAAAAGAAATAATAAAAAAGCTAAAATTGTCTAAATGAATGCCTTCTTTCTGAGCTCTCTGTGAACTGATGGAACGGTGAATATAATGACGTCCTGAGACTGCAGACTATGACTAAACTGCTTATGTAACACATAATGTGAGAAATAAGAGGGAAGTAAACCAGAAATGGATTTATAGATAAAATTATATCAATGAACCATATTAAAGTGCTTTGTAAATATTATTTGTAAGCAGCAACTGGTGGACCTGGAGAACTAACCTACCAGCAAAGTAGAACCAACTGCAGATCGTGGACTGTGATTAGGATGGTTCCAAAAGACAAATATGGCTGATTTGTATGCAATTCACTGGTTTGAATTATAGAAACTTGTAAAATTTTATATAATTGTTCTTATTGCAGGACATCTTTGACAGAAAACTACACTAAAATACATTTGAGACCAACTAAAGGCAAAAGTCCCGTTTTTGTTCTACAGCTGATATTATGATAGGATGTACAAACTGTGATCTTTTAAATATTGTTCATATAGCACGCTCACGTTGGATGCCTGTGGTCTTTGGTCCTGCTTTAAAAACACTCATGATTGATTCTGTCATAAAAATCACTGCAGTGCTCAGGAACACTTCCAGAAAGCTGTGCCATCCACAAATCAAAGCCCCTGGCTGCCATCGTCTCTGGACAAAAGCTCATGTAAAATGAACTGAGGAAGAGTGGAGAACTATTATGTGGTCAGATGAGTCAAAAGAGAAGAAGGATACAGTTCGTTATCAGTATTCAGTTCGCTGTTGGTATGAAAGTGCATTAGTCCCTATAGAAGGCACCATCAATGCTAAAATGTATATTCAGGTTTTTGGGCAACATTTGTTCCCCTGGAGGTTACATGTTTTTCAGGGAATGCCTTGCAATATTTCATGTATCTATTACAGCAACACGGCTTCATCATAGAAAAGTTGGATGCCTAGCTGGCCTGCCTGCAGTCCACACCCAATAGGAAAACATTCCTTTTCCCAAAAATGCCAGTAACTGATCTCCTCAGTTTTCAACATTTTACAGACCTTTTTTTTTAAAACATTTTACAGCTAAAAATGAACAAAAATTAAATGTCAAAATTTCTTGCTTAAAAATGTTGATGCTTTCTATATTCTGCTGTAAACTGATGGGTTTAGGAGACCACAGCATTCTGCCTTTCTTTACATTTTACACAGCATCACCATTTTTGAGAACTGGGCAGTAACTTTATAAATATGTCGATAGTTATAACTGCATGTTTTCAACAACATTTCATCACTGTTTATATCATTGCAGTCCTCCATAAATGCATGTAGTGTAATCCATTAGTCACCACAGCAGCACTGTTTAGATGTTACACAGATCTATGTTAAACCATGCTGATCATTAAACACCAACTATGGAGATGTGCAGAGCAGGGATTTCTGGGGGAACGATCAACTTAGCAAGAGGAAAATGAATTGTTCTGGTCTCTTATTTTTATTGTGCTGTCTAAAAGGAACTTTTGTGTTTACAGTGTTGTCAGGTCTTAAACACTCAGTCGACATTTCCTATAAAACCACTGATTAGAAGACAGTAGAAAAGAATTTCAAGGTAGCCAACATAAAATAAAGAAGTGAGAGAAGTCGGTATATTCACTTCACAGACTGGCGAGGCCTCACATGAACTCAGAGTGAACACAAAGTGTTTTCCATTTCATCTTCAGAGAAGAGAAACGACAGAATGCCTGGAGTTGATGTGCTGGGAGTAATGTCGGAGAAGTGGAAGAGTAAGTCAATATAAAGGCATTTAAAAAGATGACAAGTCTTTTTTTCTGCAAGGATGATATCCTGCAGACAGAGGAGCAAGCAAGCAAACACAGGCAAACACATTTTAAAGCTGCTGTAATTACACAACCTGAGGTGGACAGAAGGGTTATTACTTACTCATGCTATCCCTTTCTAGTCATAAACATTGCTTAATTAATTTAGTATACTCTTAGTAATCCAGTATTGAGTAATGACTCTGAAAGGCTAACATTATATAATGATTATATAATACTTCAGGAACATATGCAAGACATGAGTTTAGTCTAAATCACCATGTAAACTCACCAACACTTCATATCCATGGCTTATTCCAGGAGCCCACTGAACACAGACCCTGGAGCCTTGGTCCTGACCCCTACAGACATAAGCTATAAAGTAACTGATATTTAATGTTGGAAAGGTGTTAAACCACCAAAAACACACGTGTAGAATAACTACCAGAGGATTTATCCCAGACAGATTCAAAGAGGCTCAGAACAACCACATAAGAAGCAAAACACCTTCTGACATAACTACAAGGAAACACACTGTTTTTATTACCAGGAAATGCAAAACAGCCATTGAGACGCACAAAACATGTCCATAAACAGATATGATAATAGATAATAACTGAACAAAGAAGAACTAAAAGAGACCATGGAGTCATTTGCCAGGGCAAATACACTATATAACTGCTGTATCCCCAGAGCAGCAGAGGAAACGCTTCATGAAAAACAGCTTATAAAAGCTTGTCACAGTAATTTATGGCAGAATTAAGCAGTGACAGTTTTGGTTTTTACTAGTTGGGAAATAGAAGTTTGTTTCTGTGATAGACTGTGGACCGTCCACTGTGACCCTGAAATGGTTTTGTTTAAGATGGATCGATGAGAAGGAAGTTTCTGTTTTAAAGAAAGTAACTATAAAATAAATATATGAGCTTCAATATTTATATTTAATATTATATTCTGAAAAAAATTATTAAATTATGAAAACATATTAATGTGTATTTCTAATGATTTTGTTGGTGTTTTCACACTAAGCATGATTTATCAATATCCATTTCATAATTTAAATACAATCAAATTAAATAATTTAATGGCAGACTAACAAGAGAAATATCCCTTCGTTGACAGGAAATAGGTCCAGGTTTCCAGTATGGATCGAGTAGCAAGACATCGATCTTTTTCAGTGTGACTGTGTTACCTCTGTGAAGGTGGGGTGTGTGGCCTTTTACATTTCCTTACCCTCAGGCCTGTTCTCTCATAATCTATCCGTGTAGTCATTACGTGGTGTTTGGCAAAACACACAACATGACCTTCAGGATGAAATTGAAAGTCGAACCACATGTCTGACCATTAATTGACACGTGATATTTTATAAAAACAAGGCAAATAATAATTTGAGAAATGAATAAATCTTCAAAGTGCAGTGTTTAACACTTGGAGGTTCCTGGCTCAAAGCTCACTGTCAGCTGGGAGGTTAAGAAAATCAAGGTATACTTTGGACATGAGTACAATAAAAACGATATTATACTAAGATACATATGTATATATACAAAGTTTAGATGCCATAGAGATGGTTTTTTCCTCGTCACAACAATCAGGGATCTGATCCCAAAAAAACAATCCTCATCTTTCAGGAGTCCTGCAATAGATGGCCTGACCCCTCCAGAGTCGACTCAGTGTGGAATCACATAAAGAAACATCAGAAACTGAGACAATCCATAGACTGGTGTTCATAATGCTTGGATGAGTATACCTGTCGAGTACAAAAAAATAACATTATTTGGGGTGTTAATTGATAATAATTGCACTACTCTTCACTCCACTTCTACCGTTTCAGAGTGCCGTATTTACAACCAGATGCACATCATCAGTTTGTGCAAAGCTGCTTTGAAAGTGCAGTTCCACAAAGTTTCCTTATTTTTCCTGAGTCAAACTTTTTCCTTCTTCTTCCTCCTCTACCCTTCTTTGTGCCTGCATTTGTTCTTTATTCAAAAATGGCATGTGCAGCATGTTGCAGCAGCTGGTGTATTCACTTCATTTCAAATTCTGATTGTTTGCTCTCTTTAAGTGTTGTGTAGCATCAGTCACACTTTGAAATTTTGAGCTTATATTTCGGATTTTCTCTGAATGATGCAGGAGGCCATCAAATCAACCACTGGAACAATGTGTCTCACAAAGTTTTATCATCCAACATGACAAAGTTTACAGAGATGTGAAGTCCAAAAGAAAATTAACCCTTTCTAGGATAAGGTGGGTCCTAGAGTGGAAGAAAAAACGTTTAACTGCCTGTTGTGTGAGCAGCCATACATTGTTCTGTGAGTCTGCACAGAAATAAGACTGAGCACAATGGACCAAAAGGAAACGTTCATTCTATACAAACTCTTAGCAGAGAACAAAAACATACGCTTGATCTGTTCACAATGTAACATTTGGCCTGTGAGTGGCGCTAAAGGAAAGGTCAAGGTTTATATAAGAAGTACTTTGATGCCTCTTGCCTAGAGAATGTGCTGTTTGGAAACAAAGCAGAAATCCTGATTCATGACATTATGTCTCTATAAAAATGCATTTTTGTGCTGCCACAAAATACTATGAAAAATCCACCCACAAAGGAGCACGCTTAAACACACTGTAACACTGTTTCAGATATGACATCAACTTTTTTATATTAACTCACCTTTATGCACTTTATTATTTCACAGTATATTATTTTTATTTCCATGTTTTAAAGAGTCATACCCGTATATGTACCCCTAAATTCTACTTTGCTCAGTTACGTCCTTTAGAGGTCGCTATCTGCCTCCATCTCACCCTAGGCATCCTCCTCTGTCACACCAACTCTCTCTCTCTGTATGCTCTCCTTCACCACCTCCATGAAGCTCCATAGTGAACATATTTTTTCCAGCGTACCAACCAGCCCTCCACTGCACATGTACAAACTATCTCAGCCTGACCTTGCCCTGAGCTTTCCCCTCGATGAGCTAATTTCCTATCCGGTCCATTCTGGTCAGTCTCAACAAAAGTCTTAGCATCTTCAGCTCTGCTCAGGTCCTCAAACCGTACATCATAGCAGGTCTCTCCACCATGTTAAAAACCTGCCCTTTCACTCCAGCTGTTATCATTCTTTCACAAATCGCCCCGATACCATCTTCCACCCATTCCACCATGCCCGCACTGTCTTGTGCACCTTTCCAGCATAGAAATATAGTGTGTCAAATAGTGTTTGTGTTTTATCTAAAGAACTTGTGGCAAAGGAAAGGAAAAAGGCCAACATTTGAGGGAGGCTAAACATACCGTAATATCTGAGTGAAAATCGAGAGAAAAGTCCAAGGTACTGATGATGGAGGCAGTAACAGAACAGAAGTATATATATTAGGACTAACAGTAGATCAAATGACACTGCAGTGAGTTGAATCCACAGTGAAACACAGCGGTGAAAATAATGAAATGTGGACTCAGATACCTGCAGCAAACTGTCTCCACCCTGACCAGGGAGAAGTAGCACTTCATTCTTCAAAAGCATTTGCCACCCTTTAGTTGAGTATTTGTGAATTCAGCAGCAGGGTAATGAGTCCATTATCCTCAAAGCTCTGAAGAACTACACCCGGAACGTAAGCGTAGTTCTTCAAAGCTTTGAGGATAATGGACTCATTAATGGAGTGAGTGTAATTATTGTACCTTGAGGAGTTCAATTTCTTGTCAGTTGGGCGGTACCAACTAAACTGTTGTATCCTTGACACCTCACAGAGATCTGTCTTTAATCTCTGATGCAATTTTTTACCCTAATGTAATGTTAAAGAAATTGACCTTTAAAAAGGTATAAAATTAGGTACCAGAGAAATGTATATTTTAATAGATATTTTAACAAATTTCCCACCTGTGGGACTAATAAAGGTCATCTTATCTTATTAGTACCTTGGGCTAAATTTGCTGGCACGTCTATGGACGAAGCGATCCTGTGGAGCTGTGTTAACGCACACATGGACACAGCAAGCTGCCCAGGTGTCTGCTTTTATAGAGATGTTCACACTTGGTGCAGCACCTGGTGGCTACCAAGGTTATTTCAATTAAGTAAAAGATGAGAAAAGAAGAAAGCATCTCTTAACTAAAATAAAAACCAGACTAGATTTTTTGAGCTTTGAAAAATGAAAACAAATTGAAGATATAGTCGAAGTATCCTTGGCTTTAGCATCGGTTACAACTTTGCCTGATGAGGCTTTGATAGACATATTCATTGAGACCCTGGATACAAGTCAAAAAGTGCCTGCATTGATTTTACTAAATCTTACCTCTGACATATGCCTTGCATAGAAAACATAATTAAGAAAGACCAAAACACTAAAACGAATATAAATGAAATTTAAGACATTTTCAAACAATAAAAACTTCACTTAGAAAACTGTGAACCCAAACCAAATAAAATAAATTCAAAATGAAATAAATAACAATGATTACTAAAATTAGAAAATTCAAAACTATGATACTTACCTTCTTAATTCCTATGAACGCAGTAAAGATGTACTTAGGGCCCTTTTCCACTAGTACTTACTCAGTTCGACACAGTTTTTAGCTTTTGCCAGTAGGTGGCAGTTTCTGATACCGGGTATTTTTTAAGTACATGCTCGGCCGGGGTTCCAAGTGAGCCGAGTCGATCTGAAAATGTGACGTCAACAAGACTGCATGCTGTGAGTTAACTGGCTGCACAAAACCCAATGCTGGCATCCATGTGTGACAAAAAGCCAAACAGCAACATGTTGTGCTTGTGTCACATACATTTAGCCCAGGGGTGGCCAACTGCAGGTTTTAGATGTGTCCTTGATCCATCACAGCTGATTTAAATGGCTGAATTACTCATCATTTGAAGTTCTCCAGAGGCCTGGTGATGAACTAATCATTTGATTCAGGTGTGTTTGACCCAGGGTGAGATCTAAAACCTGAAGGACACCGGCCCTCAAGGCCTGGAGTTCGACACCCCTGGTTTAGCCGAACAGGTGCTAGTGGAAAAGAGGCTTTACCTTACCTTGCTGGCCCCTGAAAATCTACATATAGTTAGCTTGAAGTTCATTAACTAGCCCTAGTGGATGCATTCATGTAAAATGTCCCTTTAGGGACAGAAGATGGCTCTTTTTTTTTTTTTTCTGTTTCTGAGAAAATAAGAACACGGTAATTCATGGAGCTATGACTTTCACACACCTTTTCTCAACCCCCCTAAAATGTTAGACACGGTTATTTATTAGGGTATATACTTTAAAACAACATTTAAAACCTGATGCTGTATCATTGTTGCAAAGCTGCTCTTTCCCTGCAGGCTGTAGCACTGTAAAGATGTTGGTGTATTAGTACTGAAAAGCATGTGCTTCATCTGCTATGTTATATGCTTGGACAAAATGAGTCAAATGAGAATTTCTGAATTTTGGTCAGTAAGAAGTGATTTCCTGCTTTGTTACACTCCATAGATGTGGGCAGAGAAGTACAAAGGAGACACATCAGTCACAAGAATACACCAATAAAACAGAAATATTTCAGCACAAAGAATCATGTACTGTAATTACAGTACAAGTGAAACCACATCAAAGGACTGTTAATGCTCTCTTTCCTTCTCTCGTACTCTGGCTCACACTCAAACACACAGTCAGCAGTCAGAAGAACTGCAAACCCTAAAGCCATGTTAGAAGTCAAGACAGGGTGCAGGGTGCATGTAGCTCTAATCCTCCAATTAATTCTCATTCCCCACAAGTGGAGGACCCCTGAGAGCTTCTTGACACTTCTATTAAAAAGTAAAAATGAAACACAGCATGAAGGTGAAGCAAGAGGGATATCTTTCTTTAGCCCATCTCCACAGAGAGCAAAGTTTTACAACACTTTTGGCAAATTTTCTTTCTTTCTCTTCCCAAGTGGGAAAACTTTTTTTATTGAGAGCACAATACATTTTGTAAAGCACTGGTTGTATATTAAAAAGAAACTACGATACGGCTTTTGCATTCTTTATGTCCTTATCCTTGACTAATGCAACAATTACTAAAATTATTCATTATCAAATATCAATAATACCAATACCAACGCTGGTATTGGTATTGGATCAATACAAGTACAAAAGGATTGATACTTTGATCAATACTTTTGTTGTTTTCCTCTAAGTAGCCCAAATATCTGGGACTTGCCACCATTTGGTTTTAGACCTGAAGAAGCTTCTGGGATGAGAGAGGAAACAACAAACTTTAATAAGTTTAAGTTAAATAAGTTATTTCTAAGCTCGTTAGACGATATCCTGACCTGACTGTGAAGGCCACATGAGTACAGTGAACTCACTGTCATTGTGTTGGTGTAGTTTGAGTATGTCATTATATTTTGAGAAACTTGTTCACAGTGGTCGCCTTTATCAAAAATAATCAGTTAATAAAGTGAGCAGAAGCATAAAAGTTCAGTGTTTAAACAATATCTGTAGTTTAATGTATAATCGGCTCATTCGTTCATAATACGCTTGTTTACGTTTTAATGATCGTTTCTCATTAGTGCTTTAAGAGTGTTCTCCTTTTTTCATAGCGTGTGAACACTGGAGACTTACACTGGAGCTCCTGTCGCTTGTACACCTTTCCTGGAAGATAGATTGTGTGTGTGTGTGTGTAGGTCTGTGTGTGTAGGTGTGTGTGTGTGTGCACACATGTGCGTGTTTGTTTGTTTGGTTAACCATTAATCATACCAGTGACAACCCTAGCAGGTGTAACAGTGAGCTGGTTGCTCTTTGTTAACATGCAGGTCATACAGAAAAGCTGACCTGTAGTTTCAGTTATTTTCAACACCTATAAATCAAATTCGATAAGATTTCTGTAGCATTAATAATATATTGCACTACACTGTGGTTTACAGGTGCTTTTAATCATTTAAAAACGTCACTCACCTCTCCCTGCTTTCACTAAAACTGTTTGATTAGAACCGTTTTCTTTCTTTTTCCATTTACAAAAGATATTTATTCTAATCTTCTTCAGTGCAGGAATAATGTTGGATTCTTTAGAATTACCCCAGGCTTTGACTTTGCTCACAATCTACTGGGGAAAATGAGAAATATTTTACTTAAAAGCATCCTTTTAATTATTCTCAACGGTTTGGCCTGTTTTTCCTCACTGTTTCTCTTCTCCTGTGGAAGAAAGAGCAGAAATTTAGGCTCAGGTTACAGTTTATCACTGAGCAGTCCAGAGTGTGAAATCTAGCTTTGACAATGCAGGAAAAAATAGGCACTAAAGGCGGAGGATAGTTTGGCAGGGATCTGCTGTAGCTTTCAAAAAGGAGCAATGTTCACAACAAACGAACAGCCAGTAATCGAGAAAGAGATTAAGGCACGCCGACAAAACAATTATTGTTCTTCAGTGGCTTTGTACCGCCTTTGTCAACCATATATATTTAATTTTTTTGTAATATACTGGGATATTTATAATTAGAGCTCTTTTTATCTGTTGTAGCTATTTTGTTGTCTTTTGTAACATGAGTCATGGTGATCACATAATTTCCTCTGGGATTAATAAAGTATTCTGATTCCAGTGGTTCTTAAGTCTACCTGCGAGCAAATAACTTAATATGACTAAAAATTAAACCATAAACTTTTAATAAACTAAGTCTAAAATCTAATAATCTTATCTAATAATAATAATAATGCATTGGATTTATATAGCGCTTTTCAAGGCACCCAAAGCGCTTTACAATGACATTATTCATTCACGCTCACATTCACACTATCTGCTAAGCAACCAAAAAAAAATGAACATTTGGTGAAGCTAAAATCTGTAAAATGTCTGTAAGACATTCGAAAATTTCCCGTCATTAACAAAAGAAATGTTCAAGCGATGAACCTGATGAATGCCTCCAGGGCAATGTGGAGACCAAACCATCGTATTAGTAGGAGACCTGCTCTACTCCCTCAGCTATGTAGTTGTGAAATGCTGTTAGCTGAGTTCGTTAGCTTGGAAAGTCACGTAATTATTGCTGTTTTGGAACCCCATTTAAATACAGAACTGCATTAAATGTTCATGGTAAAGATTAGCACAGCATCACATAGTCACAGCATATTTGTTAGGCGTGAATCTCCCATAACACCACATCTCAAAGTGGCTATTTTGACTTTAGATCTGGTGACTGTGTAGGCCACATGACTACGTGTGCTGTCATTGTGTTGGTGTAGTTTTTATTTATATACCCAGCTAGTTCAGTAGAAGTGTTCACTTAGAGGTGCTGTAGTGATTTTCACTTAGTGGTGAAACCTTGGCCCAAACACAGTACAGTAAATTACCATGCTGTATTGTAATCTTGCTATTTGACTTGACACATGTATAATGTGAATACACAGAGTTGTTAACCTGCTGTGTTAACATGTTATAATAATGCTTTTTCCCTGAAATTCATGTTTGATGTAAGGAAGCTTTGCGATTTACATTGTAGCTGTTTATATCACTGACAATTAGCAATCTGAAATAATATGTTTACGCGTGCTCAGCGAATGAGAAAATAATGAGCTGTGTTGTGTTTATTTAGTTTTACCAAAAAAAGAGAGAAAATAAGTAAAGGATGCCATGTACAGAAAACCAGCCATAAGGTGAAAGTCTCTGTTCACTGTCTGTCTAACTGGGTAATCTAAGGTAGCTTTATATGTAGTGAGGACAGAACAGACATGTTCAAGAAGTCAGTTAGACATCATGACATGGTACGTACCATCGGTTAGGGTTAACCCTTACTTTGATTCCTGCTAGAAGCAGCCGTTACAAGATGGGTACACTGTGATCACTGTGAACATGATCACCAACAATACTCCCTGTAGCCCTTTAAACCATGCTCAACTGTGTGGGAGCAAAGAGTGCCAAGATGGTGCACCACAAGCAGCAGCCTTAACCATTGAATCCATATGTGCTTTCATGTTGTTTAAGCCAAATTCTCATCCCAGCATCTGAATGTGACAGCAGAAACCAGGACACAGTCCTCCTGTTTCAGCCCTCCATTGAAGACCTTCAAAAGGTCTAAAATGGTAGGTTTGATACGTTTGATTTGAACATAATTCACAGGTTAAAGCACATGTATTGGATTGATTCCCACCATACGGTGCTGATAAAATGCTTTTGGTCTCAGTGAGTAATTCTTGGTTAAACGATGCTGCTCTATCACGAGGCACTCACAACGATCTGGCTGAAGTCCTCTGTTGTTTTCCTCGTATATTCTCCCTTTAGGCCACATCAGCAGCAGCTTTAAAATACCTTATTACTTGTATGCCAATGACATCGAACTGTAAACATCACAAAGTTATCCATTTTAAATAACTTTTTAATGTAATAACAGGTTGGATGAAAAATACGCTTATGCCGCTTAACACAGATAAGACAGAGTGTCTGATTGTCAGAGACCATTATTGCTCAGATCAGACAGTAAGTGGGGTCTTTTTCATCCATTTAATAGCTAACACACAGAGCCTTGGGACCATTTTACTCAGTCTTTGACATTTGATGCCTGTATCAAGTCCCTGACCTGATGTGAGTTTTCCATTTAAGAAATACTGCAAACCTTAGGACTGTTGTCTCAGGAAGTGAGATGCTTGTCCATGTCTTCATCTCTTCCAGTTTGGATTATTGTAACGTGGAGGAGTTTTTTGTGTTTTAATCTGTCCAGAATACTGCTTTAAGACTTTTAACTCACACAATCTTTACATATTTTCCCACTTTTAGCATTTTTGCACTGCGCTATTTTTCATTTTAAAATCGTCTTTCTTAATTTGATGGCCTGTTACGGCCCGTGGCCATGAGATGTCTGTGTGAGTGTCAGTTGCCGTGTGTGTCGTTTACGCTTTGTCTCTAAGCTCTCCGCAGGTCCCTCCCCTAGTGAAGAGCAGCAGGTTGCTGATTGGACCGCGCGGCACGCGACACCATTCAAAAGGCCGTTTTTGACAGCTGCCAGCTGTGGGGAGAGAAGCAAACGAGTGAGCGGGCAGTTTGACAGCAGACACGGACCTGGTCCTGGTTCCCAAAATGACTTGTGTTTTACATGTGTTTGCGTGCTCGGTGAGAGCCGCCACTTGTGTGCGTATTTGGAGCTGAAGGGGTGAGCTGCCTTTTTGTTGAATCAGTTTTCTCCTGTTTATGGGCTAGGGAGCGAGGGTTAGTTATTGTCATTTGTTTGTTTTATTTTCTTTCTTAGGGTTTAGTTAGCTTCCTTTGGCGGGACTTAGTTGATTTTGTTTGTTATTTTGGCCTGGGCTCACCCTGGAGTGATGCTCCATG
>VUQR01037162.1:0-21895 GCA_015108515.1 Hemichromis elongatus
GAAGGGGACGGACGGGGGGGGGGGGGGGGGGGGGGGGGGGGGGGGGGGGGGGGGGGGGGGGCATTTTATGGTTAAGAGCACGGATGGCTTGGGGATAGAAGCTCCTCTTGAGTCTTGTCCTTGCCCGGATGGTGCGGAACCATCTGCCGGATTTCAGAAGTGTGAACAGCTTGTTGCCAGGATGAGACGGGTCCTTCAGTATCGCGCTGCTCTAGTCCAGCATCTCCTGGTGTAGGTGTCCTGAAGGGGGGGGGAGAGCAATCCTGCAGCAGCGTTCTGCTGTACGGATCACTCTCTGGAGAGCTTTATGGTCCTTAACACAGCTGTTTCCGTACCAGGATGTGATGTTCTGTGTGAGGATGCTCTCCACAGCACCTGCATAGAAAGTCCTGAAGGTCGCTGGCGAGACCCTGAACTTCCTCAGTTGTCGGAGGTGATACAGGCGCTGCCTTGCCTTTTTGGACTGGGCCATAATGCATGCAATTTCTCTCACAATGATAAAAATATTGTGGGTCCTTTTGTTTCCCAGGAATGGGAAATGCCTTTTAAAGTGTACGCAGTACATTGTAATATCATTATTGGATTTTATTCAGGACACATTACTCCTTTCATATTTTTATTCATGACTCATCTGAACCCTGTTTTATTAATAGATAGCTTGATGAAGAAGAATTGAAATAACGGAACTATATGAAATCCTCAAATCCCCATTTTATATTGTATTACGTGTACACATCTGTGCAGTCAACCACTATGTGTGTAATCTCTGCACATTGTTTTGTAAGACTAGAACTTATCGTGTATTGTATTTTTTAAAGGAGTTGAAAACTTTATGAATAGCAAATTGCATCACTCATATCAGCCTGAGTCTGACTGTCTCATTGCTGACTGTGGTTGACAAACTGAAAACCTTCCCAAGCTCGTTCTTGGCATTAATTTTCATGTAATCATATAACTGGGTCATGCAAATGCTAAATTCTGTCACATATTGTATTTGTGAGGTCATTCAAAACTGAAAGACAAACAAACACTCACTTAACACCGTAAAATGGCGATTTAGTCATGGTAATGTGTGTGCTATGATCGCTAACTGGTGTTTCTTTATTTACCTATGCAAACACAAGAGCTGTGTTCGGCAGTTAGCACACCCCTGTGCTCAATTAATGAAACAATTTGCATTTTAATAGGCAATTGAAATGTACTTAGTTAAGCAAAGAGCTGAAGGAAAATAGCTATTATCCATTCAACCCCTAATACTAAATCAACAAATTATAACAAAGAAAAGATTCATTCAGCTGAGGATGCAAGTGACATGTGTATAGTCATTTGTCACTATTGACTTCATCCCTCTCTGAGATTGGAGTCTATTCAATTATATGAGGTCGCAAGAAATGCCTCTGACCTTTTCTTAATTATCTTGATTATTAGATCACATTGTTTCTCTACTTAATTTAAAGTAAAACACAGTATGTTCAGATTTACAAAAGCAGATGTCTGAAGAAGTGGACGTAGCATTGAAAGCGCCCACGAGCAAGACAGCAATTATCTAGCTAACCAACTATGCATGGTTGTAATTAATTTATTGACCAAAGTCTAGAGCGACCGAGAGACGGACAAAATGACAGACAAAATCAAGGTAAAGCCTTTTGACAACCTGTTTATGAGATGTCAGTTTGGATTTGGATCAAAGCTTGTAGGGCTCCGCAAGGGCAAGTGCTGGCCCGTGTTTAGCGGCTCCTGCTGGTCGCATGCTGTCCTGGTGAAGAGGCTGGGGAAATAGGGAAAGAAAGAAAACCAAAAAAAAAAAACTTAGCAGAAACAAACAAATAAAGTACTACAAGGATTTTAACTCATAATGATTAATTTATACTTGACTTGGGGTGTGTTTCAACAGCAAAGCATTTATCTGTGTGTCTATCATTCATCTTTTAGCAGTTAGATTTCACCCGGTTGAAGTAGGATTGAAATATCAGATGTATGTTTATGTACATAATGATCCTGTTTTACTATTTGATAAAGTAACAAGTAAAACATACAGTTTAATATCAACGGTGGATTAGAACTGTCCAATTAAATAAATTACCCAGTCATGCCCTCAAACTTCAGGGTAATAAAAGGAAAGAGCATTTTAATGAATAAATGACTAAAACATAGGAGTCACACATTTTTAAAGTTTAAAGGATCAGTGGTGTTTCTTGTATCTATTTGAACCAACAAAGTCGTGCAATCTGCAGACAATCAAGATACCATCTGCAAACGACCACATCCCCACTAGTGTGTATAAGATACATATGTGGTTATCTACAGGTGAAGCAGAGAATTTAGTGACAATGTTGTAAGAGAGAAGCCTGCACCGAGGCAGGAAAGCAGAATGGTTTCGCCTGATTGGATCAAGGAAAAGAGAAGTTTGGACATCAAAGATGATGTGAAAAAAGTTTAACCAAAAAAGTAGAAGACAGGGGAAGGAAAAGGAGCATGTGAAAAATACCCCCCGCCCTCGAAAAAAATTTTTTTTTTTAAATGTATAAGAGCGAGAGAACAAGATTTTCCAGCATCGGTGCCAAGAACTAAAAGTAAAAACATCCAGTGTTAACAACTTGTAAATCATACACAAGTTTATGTATAGGCGCTGTTAGCAAATAAAGCCCATCCAACGCACTAAAAAATGTTCAGTTATGTGTATGTGTACACATAGTTGTTCTGATAAAGTCTATGGCTGCATCTACAGGTTGTATGTGTGGTCAATCCACAAACTGTGGAAACTGTACTAAGGCACTTTCATAGACTGTGCATCTATTCTACAAGCTTGGTTAGGTTAGCTGTAGCTTAGCGCTTGACCTTTTGAACCTTTACATGGTCACTTCTGGTTTACTGAACAGCATCCAGTAGCTGTGGTGAAAACCTTAACAACACGTCACACACACAGGTACATCATGGTTGTTATGCTCAAGTGTTCTTAGCTGTCACGTTTGCCTCTATGCAAATCAGCCGTGACAGTAGCTACCTGTACGGGCCTTTGCAGGGCTCCACAGATAAAATGTAAGCTGTAAACCCACGTGTATGAAGGCCTTTTAAAACACATAAAGTAATAAATATTTCCTGTATTTTTCCTGAACAATGCACTGTGTAGCAAAAGTAGTTTTACAGTTTGGGTACTGAAGCCAGAAGTCATGAGCAACAGCACCAAATGTTCTGTTGCTGTCAGGAGAGATTAATCCCATTTAAAAAACAGCTTTCACTCATAATTCCCTGGAAGAAAATTCTCTCAACAGTCCTTTTCATCCTCATGACTCTTGTGTGACTCAGAAGCTTTCCAAGGGGACGATGACGGCACACATGAATATTCTAGTGTTTCGTCTACACCATTCTTGTATTGTGTTTGTCTCTGTACCTCCTTCTTTCTCTCTTTCATTTCCCTTTCCTCTCTCATCTTTGTTTCTCCCTTTTTTTAGTTACAAATGCTAAGTCAGCTGGATTATTTGCACAGCCCTTTTAAAAGAAAGCCTGTTTCATTCCTTGTGACACGTCATTTGTTTTGTTTTTGTGGGGCTGCACAAATGCTGATGCTCTATTTCTGGGCCCAACCATCCAAAGCTGTAGTATTCCAAAGAGCCTGTTCATAATGCCCAGTTTGTAGACTTAATTAAGGTTTTCATTAACTCTCCATTTAGGTCATGTGTAAGTTAAAGAAATGCGCAGATTGAGCTGTGCCTACAGGCCTACAGGCCAACATACTCATGTCAGAATACGGTGAAATCTTGTCCAATCTGTTTCTTTTTAAAATATATTAATGAGTTCACATGAAGCACTCTGATTAATGTTGGCCTTGTCTCTATTTCGTGTGTTTGGGGAGGGGGCTTCAGCTGAAATTAAAGAAGAATGTTGTGATTGGCCATAAATAAAGAGAACACCTACACCACCAGCTAGTCTTGAGTAGTAGAGTCAATCGAGTTTCACCTGTCCCATCTCATCCATAATTCTCAAGCTGATAGCAACAACTGTAGCAGACTGCAAAGGCTATCTGGACTACTTTATCAGTCCTTGAGATGTTTGGTATTCTCACGGTTCAGAGCATTCCCTTAGGCTGTTTTTCGAACTCAAATTAACCCCCCAAAATTCTGCTTTCCGTTCTGTCCTCCCACTAGTAGCACAGAGGTTGCATATGACGACAGAACCGCTTCTCTGTAGCTTGTTGGGATTCTGAATTTTGCTCATGGACACTTCAGTAGAGCAGAGGACTGTTGCTACAGGATCCGGGGGAATTTTGCTTCCCTCCCTTCAGTATAAAATGACTGGCACTGTCTATGTCAACAGTGACTTTTTGAACAAAGCAAACTGAGTGCTAGTCTGCATTTTATGCAAAGTACCATTCATAGTGTGTTAAAAAAATAGCATTCAGTATTATAAATAGATATTTAGTGACAGTCATGACAGGTTGATAGCAGTGAGTAGTAATTTAATTACAAAGTTGTCTGAAAACCTTGCGCTGCTGTTTTCTATGTCATCAGTTTATTTTAGTTATTTTCCATTTGTTACCCTCATTTTTAATGACTCAAAAAAAGAAATGTTTGACTGCACCTGGTTTAAGGTACAGTGCTGTAAAAAAAAAAAGTATTTGTTCCCTTCATTTTCCTCCCATTTCAGACAATAAATAGGTTTGAATATTAGATGCACATTTTTTTTTAAATGATCCAAACCTATCTGGCACTACATGAAAAAATATTTGCTCCTAAATCTCTTTGGTTGTGCCAGCAGTGGCAGCAAGAACTGCATGTAAGTGTTTGCGATAACTGGCAACGAGTTTTTCACGTCAATGTGGAGGCATTTTGGCTCACTCTATTTTGCAGAATTAGTTTAGTTCAGCCATATTAGAGGGTTTTCGAGCATGTATGGCCTAAGTAAGGACATGCAGTCGGAATCTGATTTATATGTGTTTTTGTTTTTGAACTGTTCAGAGGCAGAGTTGAAAGTATGTTTGAGGTCATTGTCCTGCTTTATAACTATAGTGCTTTTGAGTTCAGGGCACGAACTGATGGTCAGACATTCAGAATTTTCTGGTAGAAAGCAGATTTCATGTTTCCATCAATTACAGCAAGTGAATCAAGTCAGTAAAGCAGCCCCAGACCTTCACACTACCTCCATGTTTGACTGTTATGTCTCGAACCTTCCAAAATGTTCAGCTTTTGTCTCATCAGTCCACAGAATATTTTCCCCAAAATCTTGAGAATCATCATTTTTGGTAAATGTGAAACGAGCCTCTGGGATTTATTTTTGGTCAGCAGTCGTTTTCTGCTTGGACCGTTTCCATGGGTGCGATTTTGTTCCTAGTCTCTTTCTTGAATCATTAACTCAGACGTCAGCTGAGGCAAGTGAGGCCTGAAGTTCATTTAATGGTGTTGTGGGGTCTTTTGTCTTTTGTCCATAAACTCTTGGAGTAATTTTGATAGGCTGGGCACTCCTGGAAAGATTCACCACTGTTTCAAATTTGTGGATGTCTTTCACCGTGGTTCACTGGAGTCCCAAATCCTTAGAAATGGCTTTGTAAGCCTTGACAGAGTGATAGATGTCAGTGACCTTATTTCCTATGTGTTCTTCAGTTTCTTTAGCTTAAAAGTTCTTGATTCTGCAGTTCTGGCAGTAATCATGTCTGGGTGTGGCTTGAGGAAATGAAGGGGGGAATTATTTTTTTTATACAGGGCCAGTTAGGTTTGGATAGCTTTTTTTTTTTACCTTAATAAATGAAATAATAAACATCGTTGTGTAATGTTTTAAATTTAACATTAAAAAATAGGGAATTGGAGAAATACTTTTTCCCAGCACTGTGCTTGTGAAAAATGATTAAACTAGGCCCCTTCTGAAAAAACAAGAGTAATGCCATCATGTTATGTCAATGGAAGTAACTTTTGTTGTTGTGACATCATGCAGAATCAGAATAAGTTGCCCAGATTTGATGAAGCGTAACATTTAAAGCCCAAAGTCAGGCTTAGCAATGAACGTTTGCTGTTTTTACAAACACCCAACACTGTTTATAGGTGATGGTGACACTAAATCATTCCCATATTGACTGTCCTAATTTTGCAAAGTCATTTAGATTCATTTGAACAAAATCAAATATTTTACTCTTAAATTTCATATTTCAAGAAAAAAAGAGAGAAACACAAAGGGTACTATAAACTGCTTGTAGCAGAACCATCAGTTATTGGAAATGTTTCCCTGAGTAATTCCATTAACACTTATCTCTGGTTTGATTCATTGTGTGTCATTTGGAGACATTTCATCACGCTTTTCTTTGATATCACCGAGGTTGGCTCTGGAGTAAAATAACATTGGGTGGCTGAGATCCACAGCTATAAATCTATCCTTAATTCTCTTCCTCTCTCACTCCGGTTGTCTTCCTGTGCAGCTGAGATGATAGTTGACAATTTAATTGAAGAATTGCTAAGGGAAGAGAATATGAATTAGATTTGCCTGCTTTTGTGCTTTGTTTTCCCACTAAATGTCGTATGCACACCCCCAGACAACCTTTGTTTCATGGACCTCTGATCGGATGACTATCAGATTGTCCTTTTAGAGTCCCACCTACACGCAAGCGGGGAATTGGTAGTGACAAGTTATCAGGCGTCAAATGATGTCTGTAATAGTGGATTAGCCATTGACATGGCCTTTCACAAACATCCGAGAGGGGCCTGACATTGTATTTAATGAAAGACTCTATCTGCTTCTGCCGTGACTTACTGTGACGTAACACTAACTTTAAGAGGTGGTCATTAAGTTGTCATTAATATCTTGTGCTTCTGCTTGTGATTTTCTATTTTGATGGGCAAGGTGCATCAAAGGTGCATGTTTCATAGACTTCATCTGAGCAGTCGCATTTCACAGTGATCCTAACACTACAGATTTTTCTTTTAATTTTATGTAAATTAACAAAAAAGACTGATTAAAATGCTTTCATATCAAGTAACGTGCAAATACACCAGCATGCTGTCCAACCAGCTACGTTACAGTTATGTCTGGGTTGTTTTTTTTTGTCAACAGTATTCAGCACCCATTTTACAGTCCACCTTCTGCAATGCAATAGCCTGTAATTTAGGAGAGGATGTAGCCGACAGCAAGGGCTTCTGCAGACCATTAAAGTATTTATTCAAGATGGAAGAAAAACATCTGCAAAAATGAGACAAAAAATGACTGAAGGCAAAGTCATTCTGTGCTCAACGAAATCAAGGACAAATCTCATGAAGAACAGAATATGGTCACATTATATTTAACATTGTTCCTTCACTGCTGGGCAGCATTAAGTTTTAATATCATGCCAAAAGGAATAATTCGACATTTTTGAAAATCCACATGTTCGCTTTTTTTGCAACCCAAGGAAACCTTGTAGTGAAATGACCAAAATGTAGTCATTGTTGGCAGGTGTAATGTGACCTGAAGCTTCAGTCAGCTTGCAGTTTTGATATATTGTCTTTCTAATATTCACTTGCAGCTTAGGGTAGTCATTTGAGTGACCTTAGATAAAAATGAAAACTGTAATGTCTGCAGTTCATATCATGCAAATATCTGTTTCAACCATAGCCAGAAAATGCAGTTTCCTAGCTAGAACTAGACATGAAGTGTATCTAACAGCTTTTGCAATACACTTAAAGATGAGTCTTCATCCCCAGAGAGGTCAGCTCACTTCACTGGGTTTTACTAGCATGCTAGTCTAAATAAATGGACAGACAATCAGCTGTCTTAATCTTTTTTATTTATTTATTTTTTTTACTAAACTAACAAAATTTATTAATGACACTAACCATTCATGAACTCTAGATTTATTCTCTTCAGGAATCCAAACACCTTCAATACAGGTACCAAAAGCAGTTCAGTCAGGATTTACCAAAGCAAAATCAATGCACATTGATGCTAACAGCTCTTATATGGTAACAACTAGTAAAAGTAAAAGAACTAGGGCTGTCAGCGTTAATCGCGTTAAAATGGCATTAACGCAAAACCCGCACTCAAGCTACCCGCGCTAACTCGATTAACACGTTAGCACCGTCCAGCCCCACACAAAGGCCATCCATGGTAACTCGTTACTGGAGATTTGCCGCGTTAACGCGGGTTTTGCATTAATGCCATTTTAACACGATTAACGCTGACAGCCCTAAAAAGAACATAATAACAATAAATATGCAGATGTTCTTTTATTGCAGAAGGGAAATGTTTGAGAGTGCAGGCTCAGCCAAGTAATTTTTATCTATGAAAAGTGTAAAGCTAGCTAGCTACTAGCTACCGTAGCTAATCCCAGGCAAATATCACAGAATGCATTTCGTCCAAAACTTAAGCAGGCAGTGGTGGAGGAACACAGAATGGTGGAGTTTGAAATGACAGAGGTTGAAATATTATATCTTTCTGGATCACAAAATTAACTTTTAAGATATTTTCAGGCGAAAATGTTGCTGTGTAAACTTCCAATATTTACTCAGTTTATCAAGATATCACATGTTTGCAAAAGTGCTCTCATTAGATTACAATTTTTTTTACTTATGCTCAGAATAGTGGCACAAAAATAACGCCATAGCCATTCATCTTTATACCAGTTATGACTACAGCAGTCAATAGCATTATTCATATATGTATATCTAGGTAATACATTAGTAGGTATTAACATTATGTTATTTAATGCATAAAAATCTATGCAGTCAGTAGGGGCGGATTAACGGATTCAGTTTTCAGTTAACAATGAAAACATGTATCAACTCTAAACTTGAAAGTTTTATTTTTTTTAAAAAAAAAGTGCAAGAAGAAAGCTGCTTGTAATGCATTATAGTGCAAAAGTAACTCTTGAATGAAATGCCTGCTTTAGCTAGTGAATCACATAAAGCCATAAACAAAAAGCTAGCAGGCATACACATGTTTTCCTTAGCTCATTTTATTCCAATATCCACTGTTCCCCTGAATGCAATTTACAGATGGCATGCTCATCGTTGTCTAGGGAAGATTTCATTTGACACCAGATATTGTGCTTAGGTTGCAATGGGACACACACGTTGACTGGAAAACTGTCTCTGCAGGCATTCAGGTCATCCATGAAGATTTTTCTTGTTATTTATTACTCTCTTTCTTTCTTTCAAGAAGGCTGTGGGAGCTTTTCAATCATTGCTGGCAAAGACCTTCAATTACCTGTAGACTCTGACTTGTGAAGGCCGTGCACGGATTTTTGGACGTCTGGAATGTATTTTAGTGGGGAACAGATCATCTAACATGGAAGTGGCACAACATCAGTAAACAGTTAATCTCACAGCAAAGGGAACCTGAGTTTAATGTAGTTTCAGTCAGCTTCTTACCCTAGATACGTAGTAATTACTACCAAATATTCTACACACAAAACAGTTGAAGCAATAATACAAGTCCCATTGCACACCTAATTGCACTTGCATTACGCACCAGGACATCCTCGTCTCCGCGGCGGTTAAATGCAATGTCATTGCCACATCTCACAGTGATATCCTTAAGTCTAAGTGGCAACACGGATATTTTGCATTAAACAATATTACAAATGATACATACCAACCCCAAGTCACACACACACACACACACGCGCACACACTTCACCGTGTTCTTCCTGAATCTTCCTGCTCTTTTTGAGGCATATTCATGAGCCTGTATTTCAGTATGTGATAGAAATATGCCAACATTAGACAGCATCACTTTCTCCGGGACCTAATCCCTGCCTCGCTGAAAGCTGTTTATATAATTACCCATTCTCTCTAAAAGATGGGATGAGGGAGCCCTGTGCCTATGTGTATGAAAGAGGGGTAGAGTCTGTGCGTGTGAGAGAGTGAATGAGAGACAGGGGGGTGACTTGGCCTAAACAGAGGAGTTAAATATATGGAATCAAACAAATAGACAGTCAGCACTGGGACCAAAGTTAATGGTATTTTGTACCACTGGGTATCTCAGATTGCACTGAGAGTAAAAAAGGAAAAGAAAACAAAGCCATTACTGCTGAACATAATTTAATAATGTAGTATAATAAATATTTGAGGAGACTTATTCTGTCACCATTCAAACTGTGTAGGGAACATCATTACGCTATCAGTGATGAATATGCTTTAGTGAATAGATGGGGAAAATGATGATTGAAATTCATGTTAAATCCCAAAATGCAATTTCAGAAACTATCTGGTGGAAAATCTACTGCGTGATATATAAATCAATAGTCATATTAAGCAAACATTTTTACTATGATTTACAATTTTAGATGTTCCCTGCTGTGGCTCAAAATAGCACCACCTTCATTTTTTTTTAATATGAATGCTTATTCAGGATATGCATCTGTGCTTTGACCTTAAGTTGGATTTGTAGCTCATGTATTGTCATATTTTATTTAATACGTTCTGAGAAAACGTTGCATGGGTGTTTCTGGGTGGCTCAGTTTGTAAGGTGGAGCCTGATAACAAGGTCATTGTGCACATTTTTGGTTAAAGTAGAAAGATGCGCTTATATCTTAGTTAATGGTAAATCCTGACATTTCTATGATGACAAAACATTTCTTCAAATATATTTATAGAATTCATAATCTAACAATCATTTAAAAAACTGAATATTTTATAACTCAGTACTATAAATCCACGTGTCACTAAAAATAAATACTAATCTAATGGCATGATATCAGACTATGCATGATATCAAACTATGCATGATATCAGACTATGCATTATTCTGCTATTGTGAGGGATAGAGAACGACCGTGGAGCAGTGGTTCACCCTAGCAGTGCTGCTTTAGATATGTAAAGTAACATTTCTGCAGGTTGCACCAGATCAAACTGGCGTGTCAAATTTAGACTTGTTCATGATAACCGGATCAAAAAAAGAAAGCATCTCAAAAACTAACAGTGCTGGCAACACACCAGATCATGGCAGCCTGCTAAAAACCACACTGTTCAGACTGATGACAACATAGACCCTCGGTAGAAATGAGATGTCTGAAAAACTGCCAGCATGGCCTTTTCCCTACTGCTATCCTACATCCAATTGTGTTTTCTGGTAATAATAATTAGTCCTCATAAATAGACCTTAAAATTGCTTTTGCTTCACTTCAGAATACCTTGTTACTCCTCTGTGCCTTAGAACAGGATTTCTTTTTTGTTTCGTTGGTTTTGTGTTAGTTCTGCACAGCTTTATGGACTGCTATCCACACTACTTATTGACACTGTTTGTCTTCATACATTGCCAAAAATACGTGGCGCAATCAGTCTATATGCACTCTTGTTTGTCTTTGTGCTGCTCGAGTCAGAGTCACGACAGAGAAGGAACTTCTTCTCTTCTTTAAACTGAAACTGAGCATTAAGACATAAAAACTGTCCTCTGCAGACACAGTCTGTGTTTCACATCATGCTTTTTTTTGTGATATATTTATTTCTTACACTTCTTCCTATTCATGAACCGTGCTGTCACCTCCCAAAGCCAACTTTTCAATCAACCTACCTACTCATAGCATAATTACTGTCTATCACACAAGCATGCCTACGTGGGTTGCATACCCAAAATTCTTCACTCCGTGTTGCCAAATACCCACACGAATGTTGCACCACGAGTATTTTTTTTTTGAAGTGGCCACACAAATTCAAGACATTCCATAATAATGAAGACCATCCATCGTCCATATTTGAAAACAGAGTTAAACAGCAATATTATCTAAGATGAGCAGAGAAGAAGTGATTTTAAATGGCAACAATCCACCGTGTAGAGGTCACAGAATACAATATGCAAATATACACAGTTCGAGCAGACGCAGATTTTGTTTGTAGGAAAATGGATCTGTATTAGACTGCAAACGCGATCTTTCAGCGAAGCAAAGAAATGTCAGGATCACACGAAATAAAACACTGATCGCATGAGGTGTTGATATGGACCTAATCAAAGTGACTGAAAGTGGCCAAGCAAACAAACATGGTCCTTTGATCTAAGGCAGGCTTTCTTTCTGCCCCTACTATTGAGATTAAGGAAAATTAGATTGCTTTCATGCCTTTGCAAATATCTTCATGTTAGGAATTAATTTTCCCTTGGCCCAAGATGCAATGAATAATAAATTGGCTGAAAAGTTCCCCATCTGTGAAGAAGGGTAGAAGCATGAATCTCTTGAGGGGAAACTTTAAGACTATAAACTCTTTCTGACTTGATATCTAAAAACTGTTTATTTCAGAATATTTAAAAGTCTAGACTGACTAGTGCTGCTATTACCTGTTGAAAGCATCAAAAAAGGAACATTGCATGACCCACTTTCAAGACGTCACTTATACTGGTCGACATAATGTTTGCACATAGTGGAAAACTTTGTGGAAAATTTACTTTGTAAATATGCCTTTGACTGTATTTTTTTTTTTTCCTCAGGATGATGCAAATTATCCAGTGAATCACTCATCCTATATGCAGGCTGGATTACACTGGCCTTTGTTAGCTTGTTAAGTGGGCCTGGTGGTCAAAATGGATTTCACATTTTAATGGGCTTATAGAACCACTGGGCAGTTTGTTTTCCCACTGTAACCCACCCGTTGTATGTGCTAACCGGGATGTTTCTTAGCACAGTGCTTTTTATGATGGGGTGTAATTACTGTTAATTTGCCCCAAATAAAAGTGACCTCTTGTGTTTGTTGCACTCCCTTCCTAATAGGCTCTATTCCAGCACAATGAAAGTGTTCGACTACTGCGAAACAGCAGAGGATGGGGTGGATAGCACTGTGTAAAACAGAAACCGAGAAGATAACCCTGAAATATTACTGTTATGGAACTTCATCTAGCATTTTGTTCTGCACTGTCAATAATGATGACATAAAAATTACCGATGCCTTTGTTACCTCTACCAACAGAACTTCTCATACAGCGGCTTGGCGAGCTTTAAATGGCAGATCATTGATTTTCCATTGTGTACAGATGGAGACGACAGTCAGCCAAGTAAACAAACCCACAGCCATGCCAGCAACTATGGGAAATACCAGTTTTCGTTCCTTTTTGTTTTCTTTTTTTTTCACAAGCAAACTTTGCATTTCCTCTCAGAAATTCAAATGTTTTAACATTTTAGACATTTACAAGAAACCATGTCGGGTGAGAATGCTGTCCTAATGGGAAATTGTACTGTCACACATATTCATGTTGGAAACCCATCTGTACATGTGTGTCTTTTGCAAACAAGAAATGTTAGATTCATTTTGTGCCTTATTGACAGATTCTCAAGTAAAAACATCTATAATCGGTTTAATAAGGACGACTTCTAACTCTGAACATTTTGATGAAAAATGCAGAGTTTCTATGAATTTGATCTTCAGTGAGTGTAATCTCAGTTTGTGTGTCACTGCACTGCAGGGTGTGACTTGACAGAGAGAAAGATCTGTGGCTTCCATCGGTGCTCCTGACATGACTTTGTGTCTGTGTGGTTTAATCATTGCAATCTCCGACCCCCCCATCCTGTGGTGACTCATCCTGTCTGACTGAGAACTTCTCCTCACCCAAATTACACCACTACTCTACCACGTAATTCCCTCTTGGAAAAAGCAGATCAAAATGTTTTCTGCTGTATGGTATTTTTGTCCACCAACCAGCCAGAGTTGCAATTATAGCAAATATTCATACAATCAATTAAATCCTCCTGTTAACCATCAGAGTGCAGCAGGAAGCACTCTTTGACATTGCAGCAATGTTTAAACCATGGCAGTGCTGTTACTTCCACACGGTCACACTGAGTTAGTAAATGCTGACCACTGCATACTGGAATAATCATGTATGCCACAGGGTGATAAGCACAGAGGAGCCTCATGTTTCAGGCTGAATTTAAAATAAATATAATCAAGAGGAGAGAAAAAAAAATCAACAAAGGAAAATAAATCAGAAAAGAACAAATATAGAGGTGTGGTTATAATACCTAATTGGCTGACTGGCTATCCAATTATTCAGTTGGGTGACTGATTAAGATTATTTCATTACAATGTTCAAGTGGTGAAGCTGAAGCTAGGAACAATGTTTTATGTTGAACATGTTGGTTATTTATGAAAAGCATCATCTGTATTTGCATCACTTTGTAACTATGCTGGGTGAAAACTAACTGAAAACCAAAACAGAGACGTGCGAGCTGCTTAAAATTTGAGACCATGATGGTGGTGTTTTAATTTGAAGGAGCAAAATTTTTAAGATGGAGCAAAATAGATAATTTAAGAAACAATTATGGAAAAAGAAATGTTACTGTAGAATTGTATTCAGTAAATTATAAATTCTGTTTGGTACTTGGTAATCAAGGACGGATACTTAAATACACTTACAACATCTTGGAGTCAATGAGGATTACCTCGGGTGTGAATGATGTAAGCTTCAGTATTAGAGGATGTATACAAGGCTCTGTGAGGAAAAAAAATGATGTCGTAAGCTCTCAGGCTCAAGATGGCTTGAGTTAGCTAATGTTACTGTATTGGCTGTGTTAGAATATGCAGCAATAAATAGTTTATTAGTAGGTATAATGCAGTATAATAGTACTATTGTATACTAATATAGTAGGTGCTACTACTACTACTACTACACAATGTAGCATGGAATTGGCTGAAAAAATATATAAACATAATACATAAAACAAACAGCAACATAAACCAGAATACGTATATAGTAAAGTATTAATATTATTATTATTATTATATTGGCTCCAAACACAAAACAAAGCAGAGTCTGAGAATACCTTACAATTTCAAAGTGGGAAGGATTAGAAATACTGTAGAGTGAAGATGCCTGACGTCTATCTGCTGTACAAAAGCAATTTTTCAGTCCTATGCTAACAAAGTCTAATTGCAGTTTAAAATGACCCAGGCACTGGCAGACTGTTTATTGAGCAACTAATCTGTGCTGCTGCTTCTTGCCTAAGGCCACAGAAATTAGTAGGACTTGATCAATGTCCCATCACTAGCTTGAGTCTCTAAACCACACATACAGTATGCAAAGCCCTCCACTGGAAACATGCTGAAAAGGGGCTTCAGTAATCAATCCCATTAATGCAGGAGTGGGCCGGAGTGGGGATACACTGAAACAACCCAGGATATGGTAGAGTCACAGTGTGAGGTACTTAAAGCAATTCTCTTTGAAGTTCTGTGCTTGGTGTAAGTTTCAGTCTTATCTATGAATGAAATATTAACCTCCAGACCGTTGGCTAAGTGTTTCATAAATATTGCATAGTGTAGAAGAAGTAATTGGCTCCCCCATCTATAACGGTTGTCACCCTGGCCCACAGAAAAGTGAATGGCTATGTGGAAGATGGTGGTACAGCTCATAATAGAATTTCACAGATCTTACTTGAATTATGTCCTGAAAAAGCCACTTACTGGCTGCTTGTTTGTAACTGTACAATTATTTTTATATCGTGGGAAAAATCACTACCCGTATTTATGACAGCTCAATAATTGATCTATCATCCAAATTTGCCAAATTATTTAGATAACATTGATTCTTTGTTTTCAGTCAATTCGGTGTCAACATTGTAAAATGTTGATAACACATTTAGGATGAACAGATTCTATTAGCCCAGTGCTCCAGACATAGTAAATGTGTTCTTGCCTCCCTTTCACTAGCTCAGTTACTCTGACTTGTTTATCTAGCAGTGAGGATCAATATTTCTAATGAAATGGGTATCTCAGTCATGTCAAAGCTTAAGGAGCTTCATTCTTCTTATAAATCACACTTTTACTGGCCCACATTTAGAAGATGAGGTCTTGAGAGATTAGCAAGCTTGGTGAAAATAGCAGATTTGTGCCGAATTCTCAATATATGTTCTGATCTTGTCAGTTTACACTGTAGAAAGGTTTTCAGGGCTTAGCTCAGTGTCTGGAGAGATACCCATTACTTGTCAAAAAGTTCTAGCTGACATGAATAATCAATAAACAGAATAACAGAAAATCAATCTGAAACTATTTTTTTTATGAATTAAAGACGTGAAATAAGTTGTTAACAAAAATATTAAATACTGTAGAGTTTATTCTTCTCAACCAAATTTGTTTTCTGAGTTAAAATATGAAAATCCTGAGGATTTTCAATTCAGGGAGCTTTAATGAAGTGGAGCTTTCATCACAACAGGTCATAATTTGATTATTAACACAAAAGAGATGCAGGGATTTATTTTACCAAATTAAAAGGGAGAGAGGCCCACTGCTGGAATTTTTGCATCTTTTTAGTCTGGACCAGGTATTGTTATGTATTTTGCTTCGGCTCTGCTATCGCTTTTATGAGAAAGGCATCAGCAGACCAGTGCTGTGTTGACAAACTCTGCATGACTACGCATCTTTGTAACCAACGGGCGATGGCCTGAACTTTGGATGGAGGGGATTATGGAGCTGGGCTCAAATTTCAGTCGTAAGAAAGGCTCATCAGTGTCAAGCCGTCCGCTGTTGAGACCGGGAGTAAGAGCTCATCCTTCTGTGGAGAATTTTGGATTCCACATTCAGTTCTGTCTTTTATCTTGCCGCTTGCAGATGCCTCAGTCCACATGAGGATGGCTATCTGGGATTTGGGTCTAATACAATTTGTCTTCTCACATTCAGACTTTATATGTGTTTCTGTGCGTTTTATCATGTATGTAACGCATGTTTGTAAAAACATTTAAAGCCAGTGTAACATTCATGGATCAAGGATAAAGCTAATTGCCTACAAGTTCAAAATGATAAGTAATAATAATGAAAATATCAATGATAATAATGTTTACTTACTATTTTTTTAACCTAATTGCAAAAAGGCTTATAAAGGCTTTCTGAAATCCGGATAAGAGTACACAGACAGTAAACTTAGTCCCTGCAGAGAGTGATTTGGATTTGATATGATCAACAGACTGTGATATAGGGAAGATGTGGTATCAATTGATCTCTCACTAAATGCTATGGAAAATCCTGTCTTTGTGGATGACCTGCAGGACACACATCTAGTAAACAACTTTGTGCCTTTGTCCTCACAGATGCAGACTTGTCTGTCTGGTCTGCGCCATGCCATTTAAGTTCTGTTAAATCTTGCAGTACATCCTTTATATTTGCAGCATGATGTCAGCTCAGATTAACCTCGAGTGGAATCAGTCAGTGCAATCGCTTCACTGTGTTCCTGACAGAATGTGAATACATTTATAAGCAGAAAGGCATTCCATGTCATTGTTGTTATCATGGATATTGACCAGTGCTTTACTGTACCACAAAGAAAATCTGATAAGTCTGTTACTTTGCACTTAAGTGGGATCTGTTATTTGTTTTGGAGTGCATCTTGAAACACTTAATCCCTTTGCCCACAAGTTGAGTTCTACAGGGCACGAATGAGGAGCTGTGGTGACAGCATCATCCCACTCCACTGTTCCAGCATGCTCCAGGGCAAACTCCAAGCTTTCTCACATGACACAAAACATCTTGAAATATATAAAGACATCACCACTTAACGATTTCCAAGAATTCACTCCAGCTTCCGAAGAATAATGAAAGAATAATGGATAATAATGTGTAAAGAAGCAACCTTTATTTCATTATAAATTTAATTGATTTTTGAAAGGGTTTTTTTATGCTTGCAGTAGATGCTATCTGCTGCCACAGATTTACTCCAATAAAATATAATAATTGAGTTCATGTTCAAATCTACTGCAAATTGCTAAATATTACACATAATCTGTCACAGTACTGGGTCTGTGATCCAGTGTTTCAGATCTTGAGTTAATATTCTTTGATGATTGTTATTCCTGGTTTTGGTTATCTTTCATTTGTGCTTAGTGATCTTAGTTCTTCCTTCCTTTGTATTTTTCTTAGCCTGTGTTTAGTCGCTGTTCCCATGTTTTTTCTGTGTCCGTCATGGTCCCACACTGTCTTCTAAGTGTTTCCTAACTACCATTCATATACATTCATACTCCAATGGATGCACTAACCTTCCAACCAGTACATGACCTGCTCTACCTCTTGAGCTACAGCCACCCGAGGTGTCATGTTTAGTCACCCTTGTCTCTATGTTCCCGAGTGTGTCATGGCTCAGTGTGACGCCTGTGTCTCTAAGTCTGTCTTTGCATATGTGTCTTGCTTCCTGTTTTACTTTGATAGTCTTTGTCCTATGTCAGTGTAGTCTGCTTTGCTTTCTTTGTCTCGTTATGTTTGATGTCACAGTTGTGTTCTCAGCTGTTCTCCAGCTACTCCTTGTCCTGTTTGTGTATTTAAGCCCTGTGTTTTTTTCCGTCCGTTGTCGTGTCATATCCTCACTGTGCTTTGTTATTCCTCTGTGCTTCTGGTACTGTTCTGGTTCTGTGTTTCCTGGTTTTCTAGGTTGATGTTTGTGTTTTGAGTTTAGCTGTTTTGTATTTCATGTTTAAGTTTTCTCCAGGAATTAAACTTGCCTCTTTTAGTTAACCATCCTGTCTTCGAATCCTGCGTTTGGGTCCTACATCCTGCCTGCCACACCACACATGCTGACATAAACTTAAAATCGTTATAGTAAAATAAAACCTTAGATATCTTGGAGTTGACATGTGTGCTAAAGACAAAAAAGGAAGAATTATAAGTAGGAAGAATTATAGGATAGGGAGCATATTCATAAACATAATCTTAGTTGTTGTTTTTTTTTAATATTGCATTAGATCCCCTTTCAAAAGGCTTACTCTTTGCTTAAATGAGGATATAGCTTATTAGGAAAGAAATTGAGGTATAACATTAAATTGAAATATAAGTGGCTCCAGCTCCTCTAATATTTCTAAATGTTCCAGGGGTTTTGATCATTTTCATTCCATAAAGAGGTTTTTCAAATGTAAATGCACTCAGCATTGGTCTGAAAAAAATTACAGTATGTTGGACTAAAGTTGAGGTTCGAGAGGTAAGTGCTAAAATGTGTGCGATTACAAGGAAATAGCTGACTGAGTTTAAACACTCATGCTATTCGGCAACATAGGGCCACCAATTTAAAAGGTTGCATTTTAACTATATGTTGTGGTGTAATTGTGCTTTCCACCATAAGGTGAATATCAGAAAACATGATAGCATCCTCCTCAATAAAGTTGTTGATTTTATTCAATTCTGTCCCACTCAATGGTTAAATAATCTGACAACTGGGCAGAGGTTAGTCAGGACTTCATTATTGCATGCTTCCCCTGGCTGGAGAGTATTTAGTCAGATCTTAGATCAGTTGTTTCTTTATGGTAAGTCAACAAATATTGGCTATCTGGCAAGCTTACTTTTCAGCTCTCTCGTGTATTTTATGTCACTATGTGTCTCTGGTCAAGTTGACTGTGGACGCTATGAAGGTGCAGGACAAGTTCTCTCCCTCCAATGGGATTCATTCAGTTTTTTCATTCATGTAAAACAAGAAAACAAATACTTTTCAAAACTTGAACAATTAAAAAAATTAACCAAAAAATTAGACTTCAATCCCAATGTGTTATATAAACATTAAATAAAAGAAACTAAAATAAAATCTGGTGCTCTGTTTCTACAGGGATACATAAAGTATGCACCTCTTACTTGTTAAAATTACCTGAATTTTAATATAGGATTAAAAACAGTTCAGCAAGTTTAATGATAATTTAAATCTAGGTTAAAAACACACGTTGATTGGTGAACATCTTAGTCCAAAAAATATGGCTCAACAATAAAAGGTGGCCCTCTTTCTTTTATGTGATAGAAGCTCGCTGTAAATCACAATTGGACAGTCCATTTTTTGTTTTCTCTGGAGACAGACTGGAGCTGCTGTTCACAGGCTTCTCAGTGTCACATCTGATACTTATCGTGTCAGCACATTTCTATCAGCAGCATCAAGCCCTAACCATCATGCTGATAGAAACACACCCCAGCTTTATGCTTGTCTGATGAGAGAGCAGTGTATGTTAAGTGATTAATAACCTGCTATGTAGAGCTGTGGGAGATAATAAGTGGCTTATTTCCCCTGACTGGCATTTATCCCACCATTTTTTCCATGACCACTAACACCGTTACATCCACCAGCATCCATTGTTATTTCAGCCTAATGTAATCCTGGTTACATTGTTGTCTTTGCCTTATACTTAATAACATGTTATTCACATGGATTTGGCAGCTTTTTTCAAGTAACGCGTAAATTAAGGGATTACTATTGTAAAAAGGTAATTAGATAACTGTTACTTTTCCGTAAGCACGCTACGTTACTGCACGCCCCTCCTGCCCCAAAATAGAGCAACAGGACCGCTGAGTCTTTGATTTAATTTATTTTCTGCTGTCTTTTACTTGCATCTATTTGAAAGAGTGAGTGAAAACACAAAAAAATATTTTATTTTAGATACCGAAATATGCAGAAAATAGGTTTGAATATTAAACAAATTTCTTCCAGTCAGAGAATGTTGCATATAATTTAATTTTTGCTTGATGCATAAAGTTAAAAGATTAAAACTAATAAAACAAGTTTTAAAAAGAGATTTTTTCATTTGATTACATTTTATATGATGGATTATGCAGAAAAAGTACAATTTGGCTGAAAAGTCTTTTGCTTTATTACCTATTCAGGTTGTGTATCATGTTTTTAAAAAGTAATTAAGTAACTAATTACTTTTGAAAATAAGTACTCAGTAAAGTAATGGGATTCGTTTTTTGGTTAAGTAATCAGTAATTAGTTGCTGATTACTTTTTTTCAAGGAACTTGACCAACACTGTTTGGCTTTTATTTTGGTAGATGTAAAATAGTACAGCTACAACAGACAATTTCACAGAAATGAACTGTCCTATGGTAAAGTACATGATAATAGTATTGTTAAGAATTGGTAGCCACTAGCATGAACACAAGTTTTCACCAAAATTTAAAGCAAGTTTCCTGTGGTCACTTGCACTGAACGCTGTCCTAACACAGTAATCAGTCCAACACCAAACTACAATACTGAGTGGCATAAGTGTAATTATTTGACACATTAAACCCAAAGACAGTGTCACACTTTCGAGCCTAAGAAGGTTGTCACGGTATTTGGTTTTTATAAACTTTTGAGCAAGTAACTATAATACAAAAGTACAACTGACATGCTTACATTTTCAGATTTTGTGGTTTCTGTTTTCACAAACATTCATTTTTTTTAAAAAGATTTTCATTGTAGCCATCTCATTTGTTAGCAAATATACTGTAGCACACTTCTGGTTAATGGAAACTGGGATCATTCTAACACACAGTTCAATCATACTGTCCTTGCTCTTTGGATGTTTACATGTCTTGGCTCTAGCTCTATGAAAGGTATTTTGCTTTATTTTGAAGAGTGATAATCCTCTGCGATGTTTGGAGAAAAAGACTCGTCCATTCAGGGTTCTCCTTATTATAATCTGCCTTTGAGGACTGAAAGTCTCAGTGTGTTTGATTAGCATTTGGGTAATTCACCATTTACCATTTTTTTTGGAAGGCTGCAGCTTATATATATTTTTGACACCAGCTTCATAGTTGAGAGCGATAATTTCTTAACAACACTCTGTATATATAAGATGGGTCCAGCTACACTGATGACCTCATTATCGCCATCAAAGAGGGAATCTGCATGCTCACAAAGCAGCAATGCCATTAACCCTCCTCTTGTGTTAGCTTTCTGTTATCATCTCTCATGTTAACGGGTCGGTTTTGACCCGTGTATTAAATCGGTTATAAAATACACTAAAAACAATAACCTATCATCCAATTTGATTCTCATCTCTTGGTTAACTAGTTAGGCTTCCTTATCCATGAAAATGTTGGTGTTAATACTTTTGGTGTGGACCTTTGGGGCTTTTTTTGTAAGTACACCCTTCAATTTCAATAAAAAAAATAGGTAAAATGAACCTAAAGAGAATGATATTAATAAATAAAAGGTTGTTATGTTACCTTATTAATACTTAGGGGTACAGAAACCATCTCTTAAATAAATTTGTTTTATTTATTTTTTTATATTAATATTAATAAC
>VUQR01037163.1:0-23844 GCA_015108515.1 Hemichromis elongatus
TTGTGCAGGTATACTGGAAAGCCACGCAAAATGAGAAAGCTCACATGACTAGAAGAGGAGCTGGTTGTCAGTGTGTCAGCTGGCAGTGCACTTAGGATTTCAGTTTTGGCTCCAATTATTGCTTTATCATCATATTATCATAACTGGGTCAAAACCGACCCTAACAACACAAAGGTTATAATTTCTACCAGAGCATTTTATAATTCAGTAAAAAAAAAAAAAAAAGTTTTATTTTGTTGAAATAAAGGTTTCTGACAAAGTCAAAAAGCCTTGATGCAATAGACAAATTTATGTGATTCTTGTAAGCATTTAAAATTTAAAACGGGTCGGTGCAGACCCTAACACAAGAGGAAGGTTAATATGTGTTCTACTCTAAGTGGGCCAGTTTCTTATGGAAACTGAACAACATCCTGTATTTAAAATAAGACATGAATATAACAATTAAGGGTTATTTTCGCATATACTTATATAAAATTAGGAGGTGTCTTCCCTTTTAGTAATAGGAAGAAAACAAGTTGAAGACACTATTGCAGTTGTTTCATTTTTTAGACTCAGAGGCTATGTCCAACTTTTATTTACAGTCTGTGTTTGCAGCATGATTATATGTGATTTTTATAGCAATTCTAAATTTGAACAAGAAATTTTCTTTAAAATTAAAATGATTGCTAATGTCATGTCCACACTAATATGTTTTTGTTTGAAAATGCATCTTTTTCTCTCCTTCCGTCCACACCAAGACGGCGTTTTTGGTCAAGAAAAATTGAGCTTTTTGAAAACTCTTTCCAAAGTGGATAAATGTAAAAACGCTGTTTTCGCGTCGCAGTGTGGACAGCGAAAATGGAGGCTTTTGAAAACGATGACGCATTTTAGTCATATGATGCAGTCATGTGACCAATTCATTCAAGCACTGTGAAGCAATTGTTTGGTTGCTCTCAATTCAGACAGCCCTAATAAAACTTTATATCAGTTTGTACATGCTGCAGATCTCTCCAGATAAAACTTGGCACTTTTCCTCGACATTTTGCCGTGACGTTTCAAAGATCCGGAAAGTAAATAAACGACAGACGGAAATGACGCAGGTCAGATCGTCTTACGTTTCATGCATGCACAGTACAGAAACATAGCGTTTTCAATCTGGAAGAAAAAAATTGAAAACGACAGTTCGCACGCAGAGCATTTTTAGACAAAAACGTCGTTTTCAAATTTATCCAGATTAGTGTCGTAGTGACGTAGCCTAAGTGCTATTTCAAAATTAGAACGTGGAGTATACCATTGAGTGAAAGACCATCTATTCTCTTCCATTTGCCCTTGTCAGGATTGCAGGAGGGAACTGGAGACTTTTCCAGCTACCACAGGGCAAGAGGGAAAGGTACAGCCTGACACAAGCCTAGCACAACTATGAGCAATTTAGAATTACCAGTGAACCTAACCCCACTCACTGCATGGCAGAGAGAACCGCATCGAAAGGCCCTGGCCAGGTGGTGGGCGACAATACTTATCACTCCATCATTGCTGCCTAAGTGAAAGTGGAAGACCCATATATTTAGCTGAAGATACACATCTGAATAAACATCGGAATGTAATATAGAAATATATATTTTTTTAAAAACATGAATTAATTTACATGATCATCCAGCTGTCTCACTTTTGTCACTGGTTTTTCAGCCAATCTATAGGTCTTATCATAGGCTTCACACACTACTTTGATTATTTCCAAACTGCACCACATTTATTGTGCTAGAGGGCATTTAAAGATTACTCCTCACATGCTATACAAATTCCACTTAATGTATAGCAACACAGATGGTGTAACATCCTTGCAAAGGCAGAGAGGGTCCAAAGGCTACATTTTAAAATTAGCGCTAGCAGAGTGTGATACCATCTCCAGTAGTTAAGTGAATATATTCAGTTTGCAGTTGTTATTGAATAAAATAGCTGGATAGTTAAATTCATGCCTTCAGGGATTTTCTCGCACTACTTTTATGTATGAGCAGCAACTGCTAAAAATGGACTAATATAAGTAAAGTCAAGAAACAAATTATTGAATTATCAGTGTTAAGACAAATGGCCAAAAATACTGAAAGTCTGCCTTCTATTCAGTTTTAGTGCATTTACGTTTGTGTATAGACTTGGACAGTTTTCTTTCTTTTTCCAGCCAGTATATGTCAGCAGTCAGTTAGTCATATTATGGATATAGTGTATATAGATAGATTTAAAATATGCATAATGCCTAAAGTTTATGGGTATTCAACTTAAGTTGAAGTTAGAATATGTATTTTGTACCTGTATTTTGTTCAGCATGTCTTTATAAGCAGAAATCTTCATCCCAGGAGCACACCCTCAGAAGAGTGCTTACCCCAGCAATCATATCAGTGCGCCAGGAGACAGACAATCCACGAGAGAAGGCATGAGGTGTAAATGAAGTTTAGGCTCATACTTTAGGCCAGTGGTCCTCAGGCAGGGCACAAGTTGCCTGGCAGAAAAGTAATGTGGAATTAATGTTTAACATCGGAACTACTTTTACGAAGAAACAAAGAAATTAGCGGCAGTTACTTTAATAATATGCGTATCCGCTGAAAAGCTGCAGCCGCGTGTTTAAGTTGCAATAAGTCGACAGCCGCAATAAAGAAGTTTACGTCCACGTGTTCGCACTTTTCAGTACACTTCTTTATTGCAGCTGTCGACTTACACACGCGGCTGCAGCTTTTCAGCAACAGCCTACGCACATCAGCAACAACAGGACCCAGTTTATTCTGTTTTAAGTCGGAGATGCGTGATCGGGGATGCCGCTCAGGTGCGTCTGCCTACCCCGCAGCCGCTAAGAGAGAATAGTATAGAACTCCCACTAAGTTATATATTTTTTAATCTCTGTTCCCAAGTTTCTGGATTTCTTTTTTTTTTTTATAAGACTAAGACTGAACTCTATTTTTCCATGTCTGGCAATGTTCACTTTCTGTTTACCTTGATGCTTTTTTGAAGAAGTGGTGCAGACTAATGAAGCAGTCTAGTGACAAAGGTTACAAATAGTTGTTTGAAATAAAAAGTTGTTTGATTAAAACAAAAATTACTGAAGGATTCATTGCGAATGAGTTGCAGCTGGGCTTTTCTGTCATTGTTTTGTTCAGATGGGGCTTGAAAATATTTCTTTCTGCTATGTGGGGAATGATGTAAAAAGTTTGAGAACCACTGCTTTAGGCCAGCATGTCAATATCAAATACCTTTCATGACAGAAGAAAAATAAGGTTGGGGCATTTGGTGCATTTCCGATGGGTGAATCAAACTGAAGTTATTTTTATTGAAATATTACCATGTAGATGCATGAATTAATTTGTAGAAGCTGAGTGCTTCACCAAAATACAACAACAACTTTTACATTTCAATTACCATGGTTGTTTACAGGCAAGTGCTTTGGGCTTGCACTGAGTCACATGAGTTTTGGTTGGTGCAGACGATAGGCTGCTCCTGTTCTTAATAGATTTGCTTTTGACTAAATGGAAATTCATCAATAGACTGTTAAAGACAGTTAAACCTGTTACACTTTGCAACCACACTTAGGCATAATTTATTGATGAGGCAGTCTGGCAGAGACTGGGTGTAAGGGTCCGTCTGTAAATACTCCACCTGTTTGATTAGAAGATGCATAAGTAAATATGGCAGCCAAGCACTGGGCAGAAATATTGAGTAACTATGGCCGTGTATTGTTCAGTCCTAGTGAGAGACGAGAGAGAGTGATAAAGGAAAGAACACTCAAGCTGGCATTGATGGCACAATGACGATACCACACCTTCTCCTTTTTAATACTCTAGAGAGCTGATTCATGCGCTTTGACATCAAGTTAAATGCTTTAATTACTGCATTATAAATGCATTACTCTGATTCCTGAGTGTGTCACAGACCTTTCATGTCTTTGGCATTCCACTGAAGTGTGGTATAGAAAAAATACACTACTTCCCCTTTTTTGCCGTATTTGTATGTCTTTTGTTAGGTTTTATACCGATATTGATCAGTAGTGCCCATTTGCAATACATATGTATTTAAAGGACTGTGGGCACGCTGTTGCTTTCAGAATCAAACACATAGTTGATATTTTTCCTTACTTTGCTCATAACAATCACTGTATATCCTCTCAGTCCCTGTAATTGTAGCTCCCCGTAATCCCGAAGGCATGTTCAGTGTGGAAAGCAAAAACCTAATTTATCATACCTTAAGCTGTGAAATACATAACATTACTCAAACATGAGTGCCACCAAGTTGATGTGTACCCCCCCCCACTGCAAAAAGAGAATTTAATTAAGTCCTTAAATATTCAGTCTTCCCTCTCATTACTTAAACTAAGAGCCTCTCTGTTTGGATTTGACAAAGAGCCAGGGCGCACAGTGCATGCCTGCTAGTCAAAGATAGTAGTGAGTTGCTACCATCCACCCGAGACCCGGGGTTTTTCCTGAGAACAGGAGGCATAACACCAGAGCAACTGGGACTTCCTGCTATTAACCATGAATTTAGTATGGAATTAATGTCTTTGCCTGTTAATGTAAATGAAAATTATATGTTGCAAAGATGTTGCACCTAAAGTCTGAAATAGTTTCATCACCCTTGCCCGTCCTTTTAAATGGATAAATGAAAAGGGGTGCAGCTCACCATTAATTATAACTTTGAATCCTTTGGGACACTGTTTTAGATACGTGAATTTGCGATGGTAAAAAGATCAAAGATGGAAAAATTGAAGTGTCGTTAGCGATTTATGGGTATTATGTGCTAAAGATAAATTGTACTACTGTAGTATTAGTAGCTTAGAAAGCTATATATATGATATAGAAAGACTAATCTGTTGGGAAGTGCTGTTCTTGTGGTAGTTTGTCCTCCTAATGCTAAATTTAAAAAAAAAAGGTCTTATATCATAAAAAGCTATGAATGCTTACAGAATATATATATATGCACACATAAGCTGGTGCAGCGTACCTTCAGAGCCATTTTAAAGAACTTCACACAAAAGCCCCCGTTGGCATCAAATGATAAAATAAAGGATATATGACTTTAATATATAATCTGTCAGCTAAGTGTGCTCTACCAGTATGTAGAGAAAATGCTGTTTTGTTTTGTTTTTTTAAGATTTTCACCTCTGTTTGTATACGTTAAATCTCTGAAATGGTAAGACCTTTTCTGGGGCTGTTAGCATTTTGAAGAAGTGCCTATTATGCAATGTGTTTACGCTCAGGGGGCTTCTCCTCGCTTCCTCTGAGTTTTCATTAGCTTGGAGGCAGCCAGAAGAATATGAGAAAGGTCTAAAAAGTGAATACTGAGCTCCGTGGTTCCTTGATGGCCAGGAGCTTGTAATTTCCTAGAGAAGCCAAGCTGATACTTCCATTTTTGTTTTAGATTTATGGTCGCTGAACTGTGTAGAGATCATGTCACCTGATTGGAAACGACTTAGAATCAGAGGCCCAAAACTAATCTTGATTTTGTTACCAACTTAATTACATTTTATTTGTAAGTATTTGTTTTTCAGATGCATTCCCAGCTTTGCTAGCGCCCTGAAGAATTAGGGAGGTTATGCATGTGTGTTTATTGAGTGTTTGAACGACTCCTCAAAGTTTCTTGAGCTGTAGATTCTGTCAAAAATCACATGATTTTAGGACACATCTGTGCATAATCTGAATATTTATCCAAGTATATGTGGCTGTTTGGTTTTATACTAAGTCGATTTGAATTATTGCTCGTTTTTGACATATTGTATAAATTGTATATTGCACTAATGTATACTGAAAATTAAACTTTTACATTTCCTATTGTGTACGTTAAAGAAAAGACAGAATCTGTGATTTGACAAGATATTGCTTTTTAAATAAGATGTGCTGTGAGGCCAATAATTGTTATGCTGAATTTAATGTTAAATACATTTTTTTATTTTACAATAGCGACTACATGAAGATATGTAGAAAAACAACCTACCCAAAGTAGTCTAGTCTACTCACAGCCCACACCAGTGAACAAAAAATCAGAGGGGTTTGTTGCAGTTCCCAGAGCACATTTTGTGGTTAAAAAGCTGTCATGGTTTCTTGCTAGAAGTACAGTATTAATTATATCCCTCTTAAACCTTTATTTATTTCACCCTTAATGTTTTTATAGTTAAAAGACTCAAATTGTTAGATTATCACAAGCTGTCATCATACAAATTAATACTTTTATAGTCAAAGTGTGTAGGATGAGGACTATCCAGGGTGATTGCACACTTATTTCATTAATTACAGTACTAGTGCATTTAAACAATGCTCTGTGCTTTTACACAATACTCTAAAGCAGACCAGGGAATTTTTTTTCTTTTTGGTCAGGTAGGTTGAAGAAGTACTGAATTGTGCAATCAATTCCTCTTACACAGTCAGTGCTTTTTGATAGACGTGAGAAAAGGTGTGCAAATTTAAACCTTTTAGATGTTTAACATCTCAACCATTGCTGGCCAGAGTCTCATTACTTTGGGCAAGAAAGAACTTAAAGCGACTACAACCTTGAGCCAGAAATACAAAGGGGCACAAATCTCATTTCTGCATTCTTTAAGTTCTCTGACCCTTTGGGAAGACGGGTCACAATAGCTATTCATCCCTCTCCTCTGATACAGATCCCTGGTCCCATCCCATCACTGTCCCGTCAACACAAAGCCTAATGTTTCCACATAAGAATCGTCCTTAAGTAGCTAAAATCCCTTAATATGTATCTATTTTTCTAGTTAACTGTTCATCAGTACTGCAATGAAGCTAATTGCATTGCATGAATTTTTTCAGCCTTAAATAGCGGATCACTGTGAATCTATGGTAAGGCCCAAATGTTTAACTATGTTTAATGCTTTTTTTGTAGTTAAAAAAAAAGACATAATATGATTTGATTAATTTTTACAAATTGAAAAATGAACCATATAAAGTAATTATTCCTGCACTGTCATCCATTTCAAAATTTTGGCTTCTCATCATACCGCACTTTGATGACATTATAGCTGTAGCAGTTACAGTAAGCTGTACTGAGAGTTTGAGCACTGAAGCAGAAATAGGAATATTAATGTGCACCATGTGCTGTGATCTCCTAAGGTCTGTGTAGCATACAGAGAAGATATAACCCTGCTCTTTTCCTCTGCACACAAGAGGATTTTATTGTGTAATTCTGCATCAAGGATCATTGTCTTGTCCTCAGTGGTCGGAAATACTGACATGTGTTAATGCATGTAAAGCCTGTGTTAAAATTTCCATAAGCCTATAGTGAAACTACTGATAGCATTCATTCTCAAATACAGTATTTTGATTACATCCACAATTGCACATTGTCATATCCTTGTCATATTGGAAGAAATTTCATTCACAGTTAATTCACAGAATTATTCAGGGCAGTGACATTGGTTGAAGAATTAAGGGGTTAAAGACAAGAAGTGTAGAGCGTGATAACAAATTTATAGCTTTAGGTGTTTAAGTTGAATCAGATTAAATATGTAACTTGTGCAGTTACATGTTTCATGTATGTTATTTTGTTATGCTAGTGTAGCAAATGCAGAGTTTCACAGTGATCTGAAACGGTTTTCAAATAAACTGTTTAACTTGTAATCTGAGTTCCCCGTATACGTTTTTTTAATCAGTCTGAAAAAAACTATTATCACCTTTCATATTACAGTTGTCTAATCAGTGTTCTAGCTCTAAGTGTTTGATCTAGGTTAAATAACTTGTTTACTTAGGAACCTGTGATTTATAACATTAAAAATAAAATAGCAAATTGGCTTGCATTGGCAGGGATTATGGTAATAATTCTAGACTGGACACAGCACGTATTCCCTGGTCAAGGTTTGGGGAAAAAAAATGATGTTTAAGAAATCAGATTGACTTTAATTCTCAGTCTGCCTGCATGACATCCTGTCCAGAACTTGGCCTCTTGTTGGGCTGTAAACCATTCATTACTTTATTGCATTTTTTTAACTATCTAAAGTTTGTTTGTTTGTTTTATCTCTGCAGTGTTTTGTTCAGTGTTTTAAAAGTAAAATATTATCCAGAGGGTTTTGTCAGTGTGGAAAAACAAAATGACTTTATTTGAAGTTTCTTGTCACAAAACACTTTGAGGAGTTTAATGGACCCAGATGCAGGACTCTTGAGATAGGAATAAACTCTTAAAAAGTTTTCATGCTTTTTGGAGACTCAATACTACAAAATGTATCGTAAAAATCTATACAAAACTAAGACTGTAAACCAAAGGAAATAAAAAATCAGGACCATCAAGGTTAAAAAAATTTCTCATCGGAGATTAAAACTTTCTTCCAACTGTCACAGTCCTATGTTTGGTGCTCTCTTGCAAAGTCCAAACCATCAATTCTGTGGTGTTCAAGGAGAAGAGACGTTTTTTGTTTTTGAAGCCCTTCAGTTTCTGATGCTGTATGATGGTTATGGGGCTGCAGTCTGCACCAGTAATGGCCTTAATTTGGGCTGAGGACCCTCCAGTGTCTTGATGGACAGCCAATTGGATACTCTGGCTCAGTGCTAGTGAAATGTTTTTGGGTCTTCTACTTGACTTTTTTGTTCCTTTAGGATCATTTAGGAAATTCCAAATGACTGTCTTACTGTGTCCCCCCCTCAGCAGCGATGGTGTGCTGCTTATGCAGTTAACAACCTGACCGCATCCAAAAAGGGAATGTTTTTTTTGCCTTTACCATCAGAATGTCATGACAGTGTGACAACCTGACCAAAAATCATAATGAATCCACATTTTTGCACTGATTTGGCCTTTTAAAGGCATGTATTCCTGATGTTAAATACATTTCCTTAAACTGAAGCAGATAGCCTGTTTCAGTTTAAGAGTTGTTTTCAATAAATTACATGCTCGTAAAAATAGTTTGTCTTACTCCCATTTCTTCTTGTTTCATGTTGAAGCTCTACTTGGAACCTTTTCAAGATTCAACCATGCAATTATTTTTTTCTGCCATTTTTCAAGTGGTTTTAAGCTTTTCATGATCATCATCATCACCTTTATTTATAAAGCACTTAAAAACAAACACAGCTGACACAAAGTGCTGTACATTGGAACTATATAATAAAGTTACATAAGATATAAATAAAAGTCAAATAAAAGAAAAACCAAAATAATTAATTAAATAACTAATTTATTTACAAGAGAAACTAAGTTTCACTGAGGTTAAAAGCCAGAGAATAAAAGTGGGTTTTAAGACGTGAACAGAATGTGGACAGTGAAGGGGCCTCTCTAACGTGTAAGGGCAAATTATTCTAAACTTTAGGACCCACAATAGAAAAGGCCCCGCCCCCTCTGAGCTTCCTCCTGGATCTCGGTACCTCCAGGAGCAGCTGGTCAGCTGACCTGAGAGACCGACAGAGTTTGTGGGGATGAAGGAGCTTAGAGAGGTAAGGCGGGGCAAGATTTTGATCGGGACTGTATTAACAGTGTTAGTATATGAAACCAAAGGGTGCTGCCCAAATGTAGAGGAGAAACACTCAATAAACAATGGCTTTTACAAAATGGCATTATTATTACCAGATTGCAATAACATTTCATTATCATTAGCTAATACATAATAGAGTTTATGAAAACTTATGCATACTAATGTCATCAGAACATAGCTGCTGTTTTCAATGATCAACAGCTAATTATGTTTTTTGTATGCAAACTAGTGATTAATTAATTTAATTAATTTGTATTTATTTATTTATTATTATTATTTAATTTATTTTTCCCCCTTTTTGTAAAGATTAAAACGATTATAATAAATTAGTACAATTACAATGATTTATCAGCAGTGGTTATTGTAAGTCTTACCCAATTCTATTATTCATTGTCAACATTATATTATATTCGATGCTGTGGCAAAGTGGCACTATTTATGTACTCCATAGTCTTCAGCATTTTTCAGCATGCATTGTTACAGCAGTCACACATAGCAGGCAGAAACTGAAAGTGACCTCATTCTTGTTTCTCTATATACCACCAGGGCACCTCCTTTTTTGCCCGGTAAAAAGTCTGTGGGGTGTCGCCCCAGTGAGCCTTTAAGTGACAGAATCTAATTCTCAGCACATCAGTCAAAAGGGACACAGGAGGGAACCTACTGTGTGAGCAGGCACTGGTGAAAGCAGCACAAATAGCTGAAGGGGTCTGATTTTCCCTCTATCCAACAGCATTTCCTCATTCTGGTAGAACACTTCCGCATAGGTCATAGTTTATGTTTGTGAAATGTGTACCAATGGGCTGTTGCTGGTCTCCAGGGAAAGACATGGAGTTTCTTGGACCTCTGTGGCAATGCATCTATGGCCACCATGTATTGCACTATACACTAGAAGGGTTGTTTATAGATTTCCACTGGATGTATTGGGATTGTGATCCCAGAACATTTCAGTAGTGGTGGGAGGATCGATCCAAATATCGATTATATCGATACCAAGTCTGCATTGGAAACGGATCAATACTAGCCTGGTGAGATCGATTCTTTACTTTAAGTTTTACTCTTGTTTGCAATGCTGTGCTTTTGGCAAAGACGAAACAGCCAGGTCGAAGGACATACCGCTCCAGTGTCAGTGTCATATATAAAGTGGAACGAAGCATCCTGAGGAGTCAGCTGAATGGGAAGATCTGGGCAATCGTGGTGTGGATTATGGTGTGGGCACCTTAGTACCAGTGAAAGGAACTCTTAAGGCTTCAGCATACCAAAAGATTTTGAACAATTTCATGCTCCCTATCTTTGGGGATGGCACCTTCCTCTTCCAAAGAGAACTACTCACCGGTTTCCATAAAGACAGAACAAGCTTAGTGTAGAAGAATTTGACTCAGCCTCATTTCATTTAAGATGAATTAGAGTGGACACTGTGTTCTAGGCTTTTAAGTCCAACATCAGTGCCTGACCTCACAAAAATTCCCATAAACAAACTGCTAAACCGTGTGGAATTCCTTCACAGAAATGATGAAGCTGTTATAGCAGCAAAGTGTGGGCCGACATAATATTAAACCTTATTGATTAAGAATGGGACATCACTCAAGTTCATATGCGTGTGAAAACAGACAATTGAATACTTTTTTTCCAAACAGCTGTCTGGTACCTGAGGTTCTATGAGTAGCGGAAAGAAGGATGTTGCGAATTAGTCAGTGTCAAAGCCACAATCCAGAATGAAACATGGATTAAATGTAAATATTGCCCCCCAAGCTAAGCTGCTCCAAGAATGCCTCAGACAGCTGAAGAAGACAGACAGGAAGAGGAACTATCATAGATCCGGCATGGGGTGTACAATTGACAGATGAAGGAAGTGGCTCAAGAATTCCTACCAGAGGCAAGAAATGTGTGGTCTAAAGAATAGCACATAGGCTCTTATCTTGGCAGTGCAAGAACTTTCTCTGATCACCAATCACGGAGGCAGGAGTCTACTACCGCTGACAGGACCTAAGTTGGAGAGGGTGAAAAGGTGCCCCAGAGACTGTCCTACACATAGTGTGATGCAGATTTAAGTTGTGACAGTGTACAATGAGAGGAAAAGCGAATTGGTGCATCTGTGCCACATATGGACTAGACGTCACCAAGTCCTGATGGGAAACAAAATCAAAGGCAGTTGAGAGCCACAGGACGAACATCATGTGGGACTTTGAGTTCCAGACAAACAAACAGTTGCTGCCCAACTGACCAGACATATTGGTGACTGACAAGAAGCAAAAGACTGTTGTAATAAATGTGGCAACCAGTAGACAGCAACATCAGAAAGGAGCCCAAGAAAATAGAGAATTATTAGGGGCCGAAGGAAAAATTGGAGCAGATGTGGAACGTAGGTTTCAAAAAAATTGTAAGAGTGGCTCCACCAGATTTGAGGCACAACATCAGAGATCTCTGTCCAGAATAGTGCATACCCAACAACAGCTAAAATACTGTGCAGTACCCGCAAATGCAAGTTTAAGCAACTGACACATACGACCCCCTAGAGGGTGAAGTGCCCCTGAGAGCACCCTACAGAGACCCAGTTCATTGAGCGTACCGGCAAAATATTTTTCCTCTTAAAAAAGACACTACTGCTGGTGAACATGATATATTTTGCCAAATGGATGAGTACTTATTTATTTATTTATTTCAGCTTTATAAAGGACCAGTAGTATAACCAAGATAATAACCTCTAAGGCCTTCTGTTGTTGAATAAATTATGCTCTCCTTAGAGGCAAATAACTCCCTTCAGTGCCTCTGTGTCAAGTACACACCTCAGAGGGTGTTATCCAATGCCACACAAGGAGACAAAAACAAGTAGCTTTATCTGAAAGTAGAGACTACAGAACAGTCAAAATAAGAAAGGGAAAACAAGCTCTCCATTAACCATCCATGTTGCCTCTTTTTTTACAGCTAAATAATTGTTTTAATTCGTTTTTTCATTTTATCTTTTCTTATTAACACAGGATAAACAAAAGTATACTTGGGCACTTTTTTTTCAGGACATGTAGGAATGTTGGAAAAATGAATGTGGGTTTGTAACAATGATAAATGTGAATCCTCAGTAGTAATGAGACACACTGGATGCAGCACAAGCTCCTTGAGATCTGTAAAGCCGGCATTAAGGTTTTCAAATGAATACAGATCAGAGGTTGAAACAGATCTGACAGGTGTCTAAGGAAGCAGCTGTCACCAGCTTATTCTTGTTGCTGCCCGCACAACCATAAACAGAGATTACTCTGGTATTAGGATGACTCAAATCGTTGAAACATGTGAGTTAAGTTGAGACAGAAGTTGAGATATTTCGCATGTGAAGTCTATAAAATTCAAGAAAAATATTAAGAAAACAGCTTGATTTTTTTGACAACAACATAAAAAATCATTAATGGTGATCAAAGAACAAATTAACTCAATTCCACTGCACCAGATGATACAACACTTGCAATGAGGCCCTCAAAGTGAAAATAAAAAGAAGCTCTTCAGTCACAGGGCACATGGGGAGAAATCAATATCTGAGGAAATAACAAGGCCCCAAAGAGTATATTTAGCCACATGCAACCTGACATCTGTTGTGTTAACAGCCAGAAAGAGACTTGCTACCACATTCCCCCATGTTCAACTTCAAATGAAACCAATTACTTGACTGTTTACTTTCTGGTGTACAAAGTGCTATAAGACAACAGACCTTACCTCATCCTTTCCCTCTGCTTCCCTAAAGCTGTAGTAGACAGGAGTAAGAGTATGAGAATTAAAAAAAACAACAGCAACAAAAATAATTCAGTCCACTGCCTCCCTGTCTGCTTTCTCCCTCTATGAAGTCTGTCTGCATACCGGTTTCAAATGTATGCATGGAGGGAAGTTACATAAATGCAATTAACTCTTAATCTTTTATGCACAATGCAGCTCCTTTCACTCAGTCTCAGTGTAACTAAAACATTCATCAGCAAAATTAATATTGCTTTGCTTTTCAGCAAAATCCCCAAATGCAGCAACAAACACACTGCGATACGTTGAGCAGGCAATCAAACTTCGCTCTATATTAGTGAATAACTTTAGCTCCATTAATATTTGTTAAACCAGAAGGAAACTTTATTATATTTAGTTATATTTTATGTTGCACCAGTTCTTCTCCTTTGACACCATGCTGTTTAAATAACTACAGTATTTGGTTTAGCGTTTTCTTGCTGAAACATGCAAGGCCTTCCCTGAAAAGGATGTCATCTGGATGATGGCGTGTGCTGCTCTAAAACTTGCATGTGCCTTTCACCATTGATGATGCTTTCCCATGTATGCAAGCTGGGTGTTCAATAGGTAGGCTTTTTAACTGTGTACTGTTAACAAGGATTCATGGTTCCCCTTGTCTTTAGTCTGGAGGCACAACATCCATGACTTGTCTGACCACAAAACAGTTTTGATTTGATCTGATTATGCCTTGAACTGATTTCAGCAGAATCTAATGACTACTATAAGACTATGTGGATGGAGGTGGACAGTAGGCTGCTACCTTCTCCTGGTAATCTAGCAGTTTGCTTCTACTTCCCAATTCTTAAAATTCACCTCAAATCAACAGCTGGATGGTTAAAACTTTTAGTTGGAACATCCAAAATGTACTGTTCCAACACGCATAGTACACATAAAAACTGATTTTAGAAAGCAGACTAACATTAATCTTCAGGAATGGCCTTCTGATAGCCCCAACCTCTACTCAACTAAAAATTTGTGATCCAAGTCAGTGTCAGGAAATCTGTCAGTTTGAAAAGTAATATATCTAGGCAGAATTATACCTAAACCTAGTAAATAGCTACCAAAAGCATCTGTTTGAGATGATACTACATTTAACCAAATATTAGTGGGGTTTCATCTTGGTGCATGCTTAATCCTCCAGGTAAGTAAATCCCCAAAAGTTGATTCTGTTTCTGTCACTCATCCAAGTGACTTCTTCAGTAGTGGGGTTGTTTGTCACAGTCTGCAGAACTTCAGGGCTGGTGCTGGTAAGAAACTATGAGGAAAAAAAGATGAACATGAAACATGAGCATGACCTGAGCTTAATCATGAAGTACCTGAACTTGACCTAACATGGTGGGAAGAAAACAGACAACCTGACAAAGACTGAATGAAAATAGACAAACTAAATGCATACAAGAGGAGATCAGGGGAAGTGGAAACACATGGGGAAAACAGCTGACTGTAATGAACATAATAACACCACAGGGGAAGTAAAACAAAACACATTGAACATGGAGACACCCAACTCAACATACAACAGGAAACATGGAGAGACGTAGACATGACACACAAGCTTGACCACACGAAACACGCAGACAAGAAACACATACGATATTGACACAGAAGTCCAGAAAAGGGTTATAAATCAGGAATTATAGAAGAAACAAAAACTAGAATGAAACTCAACTAAATCCTAACTACTAATAGCAACGCAAGAAATAAACATATTACATAATAAACTATATAATAAGAAAACCAAAAATAAACTCAAAAACCTGGGTCACAGATCCAGCTCCTGACATTTTTTGCATATATTTGAGTCTGTTAGGGTGCCTGGGTTGTCGACCCAGTGTTTTGTGTTTTTCGTTTTTTGATTTTGTTTATTTCTTTATATTCTAGCTTTCTTTGTCTTATGGGTTATTGGATTATTCTAAGTTTAGGTTCTCTGTGTGGTTTTTGTTAGAGTTTTAATTCAATTCAATTCAATTCAATTTTATTTATATAGCGCCAGATCACAACAACAGTCGCCTCAAGGTGTTCTGGACTTCTGTCTGTGATCCATAGTTGCTGTCTCCCCTGTCTGCAGTATCCTTATGTCAAGTCTGCGTCGTTGTGTTATGTTTTGAAGGTCCATGTCTTATGTTAATGTGTCCGTTTTTTCTTCCCCTGTCTCGTTAGGCCGGATTTGTTCCTGCTGTGTTTCCCTCCTGCCTCTCATTCCCTGATTGCTCTCTCTGTGTATTTATCCCTGTGTTTTCTTTGGTCTGTGTTGCGATCTATTGTCTTATCATGCTGTGTGTTCTGCCTGTCAGTCTGTTTTGTAGTTTTCAGTTTAGTTTTTGTTTTATAATAAATCTAAGTTTGAGTTTACCTTCCACCTCTGTGAGTCTGCACTTTGGGTCCTCCTTGCCACTAATCCTGCCTGCACACAGTTTACTCATGACAGTCTTTATATGTGAAAATCATAAATATATTAAGACTTTTGTACCCAGTTTCTGCTTTTTAAAGTCAAATAACTGTATAGAATATATTAAAAATATACACTATACATCTATTTCACCTTGGAAAAAGAGCAGTTCAATGAAATCATTAAAAAAAATTAAATTATCATAACATTCATGCCCTTGATGAGGGTATATAAACTTCTAATCAGAACCAGATATGGCCTTGAAACTTTTTTTTAACATAATTTATTACTGTATTAAAGCAGCCAGTGGAAAAGTGATAGTGTTCCAACAAGAGCATATTACTGCAATTAAAGATTGGGCCTTTAAGTAATTTGGACTTTGCAGCTGAATGGTCATGGGTCCCTACTTAACTGCTTACTGGACAGTGTTTCTGTGTGCACTTATGCACTTTTCTCTGAGGAAAAACAAATCATCTTCCTCTTCTAAGAAGTTCCAACAAAGTCTAGTGGTGGGGATGCCCCTTGTTTTCAATGCAGTTTCTCACTTTGTCAGATGCTCGTTGTTGCTCAGGATCTCCACTCTGAACCAAATGCTGGGGCAAAAAGACATTTTAATGAATATTTATATAAATATATGCAACATTTCTAAAAATCTGAAATGAATGCAGTTGCAGTCGATACAGTTTTCATGTTCATAGTCCTAATAGAATTTAAGCCCTGTTTTTTCAAACTTTATGTTTTAGGAATTGTCAGGCTCATTAACTGCTAATTTTGTGCAGTAATAATTTTCTGCATAGTGCTCTGGGAGACTGACAGTTTAAGATTCATGAGGTTGCATAATTGCTGGATTATTAAACAGTTTTGGGACATTCAAAAAGAGCTACATGGTATAAACAAGATGGAGACACACTTTAGATGTTTTTCACTTTTAAATTGATTAATGTAGTGATAAACAGGGATGGCTAAGCAAGAGTTTTGCTTATGAGATGAAATATTACAAGTTAAAATCTAATTAATTAGTAGTTGGTTTATTTGCTCTAGTTGTACTGTAAGTGTTGAACGAAAACCTCATTTTAAAATTTGGTGCAGAAAGCGTGTACTGCAAGCATGAGCTCAGTGAAATGCAAAATGTATTTTTTTGTTTTTGTTTGAGAAAGTAATAAAACTAGCCTGAAACTCCAAACAGTGTGTTTTAACAGCAGAACTGTGTGTGTATCACATCTCAGTGTCTTTCTTCCATATAAAAATATTTCCATCATAAAAAGTATATCTTTACAATATATTCTTGTATATTCTGGGTTACAGTTTGTTCCCTGCTATGTCTCAGTTCTGCCATTTGTATGTGGACTCTTTGTCTTTGACAGATTTTTATCATCCAAAATAAAGCTCACTTTTGTTTCTTCAATTTGGCTCCACGCTTCTACTTTTGGGTCTTCAACCTTCCTATTTCAACCATCCTGAGCCCCAACGCCACAGAAAGGGTCAGTTGAGTACAAACAAAAAAACATCAAAGTGATGCATAAATCCACATCTTAGCTTTGACTAATGTACAAACTGAATATACTACTCGAATGGCTGGAGGGAGAGCAGAAGCAAGTCTTTGCGCCTTCCAGACTCCGAGTGCTCTAGCAGCACACTCACTGAGTGAAGAAGTCTTTTGATTTTCCAACAAATTTGAACAAGCTCTTGATGTGCCACTTTCAAAGAAAATTTCTTTTTCTTATAAAGGAAACTTTGTTTCATCATATTTTGACTTAGTTAATAGAAATATGGTAAGTAAATGAAATTGTAGTCCAAAGAATAGCGCTTTTCTGTTTTGAAGGGACACCTGTTTATATGAAAAAACCTATGAAATTTAAAAAAAGTGTAAAATGTCAGCATCAGTGTGGTACTAGAGTTAGAGTTACAGTACAGTATAGTAACAAACCAGCCTGAACAGCAAAAGTTTCAATAGTATTTAATATACTGAGTACTATTAAATTTAAGGTGTGTGTGTTAGCCTTTCCGGATGCAGCTTGACATATCCAAGTGCTCTAAATCACAAGTGCACAAAGGAATAGTTTCCTGCTTTGATGGAAAATAATTTGATTGGCCTGCTTACAGCCATGCACTTAACTGAATTCACCACCCATGGGATGGGTGAGAACAACAAGTGTGAGCTTGTAGATGGTGTACAACAATTCAACACAAACCTTACCAAGATCTGGCCCTGAGTTTGTGCCTCGGTTCCAGAACCTATCCAATGATTTCGTGATAGTATCATACATGTTTTTAATGCAATGTTGCCTGAGGGCTCAAAGAGCGGGGTATTTATTGATTTTTGGATTTGCCCCTTGTGCTTGAAAATTTCTTAACGTTCTCTTAATGTTTTGAGGATTTTATGTACTATACCTGCAGATGTATTTGAAGTCTTAACAATTGGAACACATTGTGTAGCGGTGGGGTGTACCGATCCAAATATCGATACCAAGTCGGCATCGGTATTGGATCGATCCAAGCCTGGTGAGACCGATTCTTTACTTCCGCTCTTGATTGCAATGTTGTGCTTTCAGCAATGATGAAACACCCAGGTCGCTGGACACGCCGCTCCTGTGTCAGCGCAGAGCAGTCACACTTTGCTCCCTTCCCTCCCTCTTGTGTTTAGATGTTGCGCTGTCACATCAGGTGATGTTAAGTTGTTTACATATTTCATATTTGAATTTTCACCAGTTTTCTTGGTGTTGTTGTTGAGAATTTTTATTGTAATCTTTGTATTAGAGTTTTTTAACAGTGCTTGTTTTATTTTGGTTACTGGTTTTCTAAAAAAAAAAAAAAAAAATACGGCAGACCCGATAGCATTTTCATGCTTAGCAACACCATTTATTCTTACAATAATCACACAGTTGCTGTAACAGTATATTTAACGGGTGCAGCTCTCCCGCTGCCAGCCGTACACATCACCACCAACAACAACACAAGCAGAGCACAAGTTTTAAGCCGGCGAGGCGTGATTGTAGATACAGTGCAGGTGAGTCCATCTCATCTGCAGCAGATAGTAATAGTAAATAGTGAAGTATTTCCTATTTAATTATAAACTTATGTCCTAATTATGTCCTGGGTTTTAACTATTTAATAATAATAAAGAAAAAATAATAAAAACCACTTAAGGTCATTAAAATTAATTGAGATTTATCAATTCAATGACGCATCCACCTTATTTAAAAGTATTGGTATCGATATCTGCGATACTGGCCTGTATCTACTTGGTATCGGATCGATACCAAAATATACAGTATCACACACCACTAACATTGTGTATCCTTGTATTGCGTGGTAGTTGAAGTTTCACAGTGACCATGTTTACTAGAGCGGAGATCTCAAACGGGCCGATGAAGTTAGGAGATAGCTTCTTGGACTCGGCCCTGAGCGGAACAAAGCGTGTCGAAAGCTATACCTTTTGTCCCACAGTATACTCAGGTGCTGGCGAGCGGCGACAATCTGCTTTGTTTGTTTCAGTCCCTGGTTCCGCAGCAATGCTGCCCGGGTGGCCCGCCACACCCAATGGCACCTGCGTAGATGGGCTTGAACAGGAGGCACAGAATGCTCACCTTTAACAGACGGGAAGAGAGGTGGCTGAAAACCTATTGATGCTTTGAAAGGAGACCAGCCAGTGGCAAAAGAGGTCCGGCTATCCAGGGCAGCTCGTCACGCCGGATGGCTTGGTGGGTGGATGCGATGCACCATAGCACCGCCTTGAGTTTCTGGTTGGCTCGCTCACACTGGCTGTTTCTGTGTGGATGATATCCAGAGGTTAGACTAACCTTAGCCCCCAAGGAGATGCAAAACTCCTTCCAAATACTAGACGTGAATTGGTGTCCTTGGTCCGAAACGATGTCTTCCAGGATCCCATGAAGGTGGAAAACGTGGAGGGAGAAGTTTCACAGCTACATTCTTGCCTGAAAATATTTTAACTTTAATTTGTGACCCAGAAAGAGTAATATTACAACTAAGTAGCTGCCACCACTGTTGGAAACTGGAATTGGCTGGGCCGCGCTATGAATTCTGGGATAGGTTGGCAGGGTTCATATGCCTTTTTCAGGGTCAAATTCAAACACTTTTTAAGCACTTTCAAGGTCCATTTTCGATTTTTTCCAGCACATTTACACGAAAAAATAGATGTTTGTTTTTTTAAGTTAAATATCTTACAGTTAGTTTGATTGGGAATTAACTACATCTGCTTTCTGTATTATTGCTCAAGTTTTAAATGATCACCTTTAAAGTGTTTGTGCTATCAACCTCATGTACAGTAAGACAGGCATGGAGAACAGCACTGACTGGGAGAGGCTTTGAACAGATGACATACTCAGTTCAATTTAACATATAAGACTTTAATAATGCTCAAGCATCTACCTAAAATCTATTTATTTAATCTATCATCTGTGATAATAATATGTACAGTTATTGTGTATTTTGTTCATCTCCCCTAAACAAACAGGCTGCCTTAAAGTATGAAATATTCATATAAAAAAAAAACACATATATAATAATATTTATCAACTGTCTCAATGGCTGATCGTGCCCCACAGACCTCAGTATGAGCTTGAAGCCATTTATAATGTTTAGGTAGTTTAAGGTGTCGGTGCTCACGATAAACACTTTTTGAATGAAAGCCAGGGAACTTTGGTAGCACAACAACATGTGGCTATTCTTTTTGACCATAAGGATCAGTCCCTCATATTACCATTCTTTTACCCAAAGGCACCAAGTTAATACTTAAAAAAGCAGTAGCAATACACAAAAATATAAACAGTACTTGGTGACAACTTTGATTTAGCCTTTAAACTTCTGGGGTCCAGGATATAATTGGCCGTTTTTGTCTACTTTTGATTTGACCTCTATATTTGACCTTTAAAAACTGTATATCTTGCCAATGCATTATTTTATCATTTTGACATATGTATTAGCACAATTAATGTAAATTCAGACAAAAAACTTAAAATATGAGTAGAAAAAAAAGTTATTTTTACTGTAAAAACCAAAAACGTTTTTAATGAATCATTTTCAAAAATTGAAATGCAAATAGAAATTGTACATTTTTTAAAAATCATGCACAAGTTTTGCAAACAACAAAGTTCTATCATACTAATTACCTAAAAATGCAGCCAAGGTTTCAGGCATTTTTTATACAACCTTTTAAAACTATTTACAGAACAATCAGGTGTTCTACATCAAATAAAATGCCACACAAATGGACCCAACTCTGAACTAGTTACTGTCCATTACAGAGGAGAACAGCACAGGCCTAAACCCTGCAGGTATGACACCAGCAGGTGGATCACTTCCTTCTGGAGACAGCATTTACACTGCAATCTGCCTTTGATGGCTTTTTTGCAGAAACTTTGACATTCACTAGTAGAACTGACACACAAAACAAAACAACGACTACACTACACACTACCTACACAAGACAACACACTAACTATAGACTCCAAACACGGTAAACGTCACAAATCTCTCATATGTGAAAACTCACTCTCTCTCCCTTTCACTCTCTCGCTGTCGCCTGCATCACTCCTAAAACTCCCCCCTCTTCCTAAACAACTATTGTTGATTCACAAGCCCAACTTACTCATTTACTGACTCATCCCTGTTACTGTTAGCAAACTAATTTTATTAGTAGAAATATATCTAGCTTATTGTTAAAAATGTGGAAAAAACAAAAACAACAGCTGCTCTGGACTGGAAGAAGAAACTCTGAGTAGAAAGCTCACATCAAGCCAATAGATCATCACTTCACAGTAGCATCGCTCTGCTAACATGCTAACAGCACATTTGAGTTACTCCCTCCCTCCCTTCCTGTGCAGAATCGTAGCATGAACAAATTGCTCACACATTCACTTACACATAAACACACCTCATGGCTCAAAACTTCTTCTTCTTCTTGGTTGGCAACAAATGTTAAGGTGCATTAGCGCCCCCTGGCTCACAGCTCAGTGGACGCTCGCGCTACATAAGACTCACTCACCCCTCCCTCCCGGATCTCAGCTGCTAAAATTCAGAGCGTGTTACTGTGGAAGAGTGGCTCCTTCACCTGGATGAAGTTGGAAGGGTTGTGCAAATTCATGGGCTGCATCATCATGAGGCCACATTTGTAGACCAATTACGTCACAGCACCGCGATGTAGGCTGTCCAAATTCGTAGACTCCTCAGAATGCAGCCGACAAATGTGTCCTCATTTTCCCCAGATTTTGAGCATGGGTCAGGTGTATCCTTCGTGGCCCACCATATCCCAGAATTCATAGCGCGGTCCAGCCGATTCCAGTTTCCCACAATGGCGGCAGCCACTTAGTTTTAATATTACTCTTATTACTCTTTCTGGGTCACAAAATAAATTTGGCAGATATTTTCAGGCGAGAATGAAGCTGTGTAAACTTCAAATATCTGCTCGGTTTATCAAGACATCACACATTTGCAAAAGTGCTCTGACGGTATCAGAGATGCCTGCTACCCGCTAGTGATGTATCGTCACGAATGAAACGGCTCTTAGAGCCGGATCTTTGGTTTTTTTTTTTTCTCTCGCCCTCTCTCTCACACTTTTTTTCCGCTTCACTCCGGGCGTGATCCTTGTGCTTGCGCTGAGCAGAGGGGGGGAGAGGCGGTAGTTACACACAGTAGCACAGGATCAGAGCAGGAGGGAAAGAGAGCCAGGGACAACAACAACAGAGAACATCATCACATTAGAAAGGTATGGTAATCATCCACAACTATTTTCAGCTGCGGACAATAAAGGATTCAGAAAGTTTATTCATGCAGTGAACCCTATGTATGCAATTCCAAGCAGGAAAACAATCCCAAAAAAATCATCCCAGGCCTGTGTGACAGAGAATGTGCATCTTTTTGTTTTGCATCTTTTAATTTATATTTTATTGTGTTGTGGTTTGCATTGTTTTGTGTTGTTTCACTTAAAATTTGTTTAAAAGGAAAACGCTGAAAATTTAAATAGTTAAAAGTTGAAATGCAAATGATGGTTTTTGTATTTTTGTAATTTATTTAATAAACTTTATGTGGAGTGAATAAATAAAATTATATTTACGGTGGCCCTTAGAGACAAAGCACGTACAAACTCTAAAACACATTCTTTGTGTTTATTCTGCATTTACTTCACTATATTGCATAAATGCCAGTTACAAGCTTAACCTCAACCTTTTTAATATATTGACAGCACTAATACACATATATATTTTACCATAACTCTAGATTTAGTTGCCTGTCATTAAAATATCAACTGGTGTATACTTTGAAGTCCGAAAACTTAAAAAATGTACAAATAGAGACCAAGCATGTACAAACTCCAAAACACGTGGATTTTGGAGTTTGTATGTGTATTGTATTGTATGAAATCTAAATTTCCTTAACCCTCTGGGGTATAATTGGCCGTTTTTGTCTACTTTTAAATTGACCTCTATATTTCACCTTTAAAAACTGTTTATCTTGTCTTGTTTGGTAATATTTTTTGCATCACAACCTCAAATATCTGAAAATTGAGTTATTTCTTCATTTTGACATACTGTATTAGCACAACTGATCTAAATTCAGACAAAAAATGTAAAATCCGAGTAGAAAAAAGTTATATTTTTTACTGTAAGAACCACGAAAATGTTTAACGAATCATTTTCATAACTTAAAATGCAAATAGAAATTGTACATTTCCAAAAATTATGCACAAGATTTGCAAACAACAAAGTTATATGGTACTATTTACCTAAAAATGCAGCCAAGGCCTCAGGCATTTTTGTAAATAACCATTATAAACTATTTACTGAACAATCAGGTGTTCTGCATCAAATAAAAAGGCACACAAATTATTTGTGCCACCCAAAAAAATAGTTTTTGTCCACTATAAGACAGATGAGCACACTACAGGGATAAACCTGCAGGTCTGACAGCAGGAGGTGTGTCACTGTTGTTTTTCACTTGGATACAACTTTTACACTGCAATCTGCCTATGTTGTCTCTTTTTGGAGCAACTCTGACATTCACTAGTGTAACTGAGACACAAAACCAAACAACGACTACACTATACACTAACTATAGCCTCCAAAAACGCTAAACTTCACTAATCACGTATCAAAACTCTCTCTCTCTCTCTCTCTCTCTTTCGCTCGCTCGCTTTCTCTCGCCAGTGTCACTCCTAAAACTTCCCCCTCTACCTAAACCACCAAATGTCACATGTTGCCATATAATTTTTTTGATTGGTCGACATGGTATATTTTTCCACTAATAGGGAAGGGTTGTTATTTCTTTT
>VUQR01037166.1:0-10021 GCA_015108515.1 Hemichromis elongatus
GCTGAGTTTCAAAGCGAGGATCAGGATGTGGAAGAAAGGTTGAACGTGTGGTGATTTATGGTGCTGGGCAGATTGCTCCTGAAGAGAATTACAGCTATATGAAGTTATGCTTTGTTTAATTAAGAGCATTATTAATGTAGTGAAATAGTATATATGCATAGAATCACAGAAATTACAGTATTAGAGCACTGAGGCCAAATATATATACTGTATGGGGCCTTGCCATGAAGTTTGCAGACAAAGAAACAGGAGAACTCACTATCTGCTGTTGGGGGAGGCACCTGGGCCGAGTGAGTGTGAAACTGTAAACAAGTTCCAAGGGGAGGCGTCCCCCTGGAGGGGCGGAGAAAAGGAGGTGACCAGCCTATGGGGTGACCTATACGGTGTGTACGTTTGAAACAAAGCAGACGAGTCCCGGGGGGTTGGTGTTGGCGGGGCTCGTCTCACAAGCCGCCTTGGTTTCATATATTTTCATATTTCCATACTCAATGTTTTGAAAATAAAGTGTTACAGGTAAACCGTGTTCCTGAGAAGTTTTTTTGATCCTCGTCGGTCTTTTCCCGGGACAAAACCTAATAACAATATGAACAACTGCTATTTGTATCTAAAGCAACAGCCAACCCTAACTCTAAATAAAGCTCCCTGTTATGATGTTAACAGGGAGAGGTTTATTGGCCCCTACCTAAGACCTCTGTCAAACCAGACTCAGCGGGGGGGTTAGCCAACCTCCATGATAGCTGGTTGGTGAGATTAAAGAGAAGACATATTTAAAGGCATAGAAATAGTGAGGAAACCATAAGTAACTTCCTCTGTGAACAACTTGGGTTGCTGTATTCTAGATCACCCTTTCTTATTCTGCCCATATTTACCTACAGAGGATCAAGTCACGGTCTTTTTATTTCATTACTTTTTCACTTTCCTCATTTCTATGTTTATTTTCATTTTTATATGACAGCTGTAAAACCTCACTCACCTGTTTAAGCCCTGGATCACATTGATGTCGCTGTTGCCATAGTGACTGCTCACCTCCACCGTAGCCCTCTGTTCCAGTATCACTGTGCTGACCAAGTTCACCTCCACACTTTCCTTTGTGCCTGTACTCCATGTGCTCAGTCAGCCACATCTGGGTGCGTGCTTCAAGTTGAACTGGGGAGGCTCTATTAGCCTGATGGCCCGGTGGAGAGTCCGTTTGGTTGAATGAGCTGAGATGGTAATTACTGTAGTCCATGTATTGTTTCAGTGGTGAAGACAGAGGTGAGAAAAGGGACATATCTGCCTCCAACCCAGTGGATAGGCTGCAACAGTTGTGCTGGTAACCTGTGCCGGCACCTGGCGAGTGCTGGAGAAGGCTACTGCAGTCTGTGGGAGAAGGTAAATAAAAGTCGACATCTGAAACTTGAGGTACCCTTCTATGCCTATGCTGTAGAACTCTATCTAGGGATCCTTGTGCATTTGGGTTGTAGAGATATCCTGCTGTGCTAATATTGCACTTATCGGTTCCTAATGATAAGCTGGAAAGCGAGGACCACCTCCGGACAGACTTTGTGTCTGGACAGCTTTGTGTGTCCAGATGAGATGTGGCTGGCCCATGCTGCTGATAACACCAGCTTGGGTCATTTGTGCTGTGGCTTGAAGCTGGCATTTTAAAAGTGGTTTTAGGTGAGGATGATACAAATGGCCTTACATGGACAGTAGGAATGCCATTATCATCCTGGCCAAAGTGCAAGAGTGGCTGGGAATAGAGATGGGTGGTGCTGGAACTGGAGTCATCTAGGGAAAGACATAAAGGGTTAAAGAAGAAATACGGGAAGCACCATAAAACTATAAACTATATAGAAATCATTGTTAAAACAACACCAACCTAGAATTGTTAAGAACTGTAAAAAAAAAACCATTTTCCTAGAAGAAAGAGTTTTGGCATTGGAAAAAAAGTTCTGTATGTATTTACGAAAAGACTGCAGTGACAAGATTGTGTATAATGTGGCTGTGGCTGTGGCTGTAACTCAGGACGTAGAGCAGCTCATCTACTGATCGGCAGGTTAGTGGTTCAATCCCTGGCTCCTCCAGTCTGCATGCCAAGTATCCTTGGGCAAGATACTAACCCCAAGATTCATCCATCGGAGAGTGAATGTGTGTAAATGCTGGTTAGAAAGCACTTAAAAGCATGGAAGACAGTGCTTGTGTGAATGGATGAATGTGGCTCTGAGAGCGTATTAGCTATACAACAATCAGAACCATTGACGATCTAGACTCCTTGGGAAATCCATCTTGTAACATGACGCAACCCCAAATTCCCTTTAACCCTCCATCCATCTTCTTCCTACAGCGCCAGAATCGCAAAAAGGACGTAAACACAAAGCGCCGACCCGATGGATCAGAATCAGAGAGCTGTCGGCTTTCAGCCCTGTCCGTGCCGTCGGGTTTCCCTGATTCTGATCCGTGGGGTCGGCGCTTTGTGTTAACGTTGTTGTGCAGAATCCGTGTACCTGCTCTCATTTACTGTTTTAGCTGTTTGGTGGTTGTTACCATTTTGTTAGATTTAACCTGAGATGCTGGCAATTCAGGATTTTAATGAATCGATTTCACGCTATCCAAGCTAGAATCGATTTTAATCGATAGATCAATAATCAAAACCCAGCTCTATTATTTACTGTTTATTAGGAAGGATGCAGCAAGGTGAAGATGTTAACGTAGAGTGCAGACATGCAAGACAAATGGTATGTCTCAGTGTGATTCAGATTATTCTGTTCTCGATACTACAATTCACCACGGCAATGGGTAAATAAAAAGCAGAGCCGCCATTTTAATCCATAAAAATGTGATTATTATCACTATGCTCATCATTTAGCCAGCTTGAACTTTAGGATTTAATCTTCCATCGAATTATTTAGTCCCACCAGAAGGCTAAGCCTCTGCTGGTCACTGAGCCATGCAAACCCCCGACCACGTTCACTAAAAAATAAAACATTTCTCATCAGATTATAACAACGAAAAACATTTATCTTAACTGGATGAGCTATATCAAATATATTCCAACGCAACAATAACACTTCTTATTACTGCCAATATTAACAAAACTAAAAAGGGTTAACAATTTAAAAAAAACATTCACCACATCTGTTCCTACGATTCTCAGATTCATTTGTAGAAAATCAGATTAAGAACATTTGAACTTTTTTCTTCTTCTCTGTCTTGTTTTAAGCTCGTTTGTTTGACAACGAACTGAAGTCTCTGTTTGCAGCTGAACACCTCCAACAGTGTCCTGCTTACACATTTATCCATATCCGTGTTATTTGTTAGGGACTTCTCCTGGGCCCAGACCACCAAATGTCCTTTGTGTAACACGGTGTGATGACACGGGGACCACGCAGCATCACCTTTCCTTTTTGTGAGCTGCTGGAGGCTGGGGTACAAAGTGAATAAGCTTTACTATTTACAATAATAGTAAAAATATTACTATTATTGTGACAACATCACAATATGAAAGGAGGAAAGTGTTGAGTGCAGGGTTGAAAGCTGGGGGCGGGGCTTTGTGTCGGGGTCCAGGTACTGGCTACTGTTTTAAAGATCACATTTAGTTTTTCTTTTCCTGCCATTGTGGAAAATTATATTTCACTAAAAACTATCTGATATGCATTTCCACATAATTATGGACTATTATGATTACATTATGAAAAAAACACCGTATTTAAAAAAATACATTAAAAGCAGATGACATTAGAGTTTTTATTTCAAATATGACAAAATGTGGATTTTTAAGCAGCAAAATAGTTTAGACATTTGATAAACTGTCTGCCTGCAAAGAGTGGATAGTCCAACTCAATCGAATCATCATAAATATATTATTTTATACAGTGATGTGCGATACCACTGATTTCCTTTCTGATCTGATACCAAGTAAAACTCAGAGTATCGACGATACTGAGCCGACACTTTGGACAAAAACTTAATGTTTTATTGTTTTTTCAAATTATAGCTTCATAATGATTACAGCACATCAGACTTCTTGTTCCTTTCACTTAATAATGCAGAATTATCATATAGAAATTAAAAAAAAAGAAGTTGTGCGCTATGTGAACACGTTGCCTGCAGCACTGAAGGACTCCGTGAGAGACGTCCGTCTCTCCCTAGCAGCACCTGTCCCTGTCCTCTCCTCCTCGTCAGTTCGCCTCAACATCAGCTCGTCATATTCTGTGATATGATTTACCAGAGTGGGTAGTTTGACGGGGGTAGTAGTCTCACCACATGTATCACAAACGGCGTCTGGAGGATTGTTGTGAGTGCAGATGCCAACGGGCTGTGGCACATTTATACAGCCGTATTTCACACATGACTATGAAAGGCGGAAGAAGAAGTAGTTCCTTCCAATGCAGACATTCCAAATGATATAGTTTCTTTGCACTGTGTTCCTGTTAATGATAAACTACAAATTTTCCCCGAAATTACCAAATTATCAATATTTTACTGTGAGAATTGATTCTAGAACATAAATTACGGATATCGGAGGAATCAATATGTCAGTATCGATCCGCACACCACTAATTTTATATTATTGCTTAATTTTTAAGTGTTAATTACTTTATTATTATAGCACTAGGAATAAATAATAAGGAAAGGATTCTGGATCAGCACCATGATGTAAACTTGTGGCCAAAATATATACAGTATTCTGGAGAAGGTCTACAGAATGCCACTGTATGTGCATCTGTGTGTGTGTTTGTACATTATTACTCAGGATATAACAGTGTCCAGACGTGCCCTGTAGGGAGAGGAGGAGGAAACAGTGACAGCTGTGGATCCCTCAGCAGCTGTTGCATTGCTGAGGTATTTACGTATAAAAACAATAATAAACACACCTGCAATGCTTTGGTTCTAACATTTTTCTATTATTACTTTATTGTGAATTTGATTTGTTAGGTGTGGATAATTAAATAATAGATTGATGCAATAGCAAACTGTGCCTTGTTCTCTGATGGACAGTAAGTGGAAAGTGATAGATGAGGTGAGGAGATGGAAGGAGGAAGAGACTGAAAAAGTGAGTCACAGGCACAGCCCAGTTTATTTTAGTGTGTTGTCTTATGGTTCCAAGCGCTGTCACCAATCTTTGGATTTTATCATTGCCTCACAATGCTTGTTTAATCAGCTCCATCTCTCCTATGGACTCTTTAATGTCTACAGTCTCAGACCAACACAGCTCTGCCCTCCAGCACTATCACCAGCGACCCTTCAACAGCAACACTGTAGCCATCGGGTAAAACACAGGCTACATTTGCTCTGCCCCCACCTGATGACAGTGATATAGTATGATCAGACTCCAGATTAGATTCTTGATGAATGTGGGTGGTTCTTCTTCAGCCTGCCCTTTGAGCACCTGCCTCTTTAACATCTCTGCACGGCCCTGGACAGGCTCACAGAGGGAAACACTTTGTGAACTAAAACTGTGACAACAACACTGGACAAACCGGACCAGCCCCCACTGACTGTACTAATATAGACGGATTTTTACTTGTTCATTATCTCACGAGTCGCTGTGATTTGGACAACAGAGACTTGATGCTTCAGTTTGGGCTGCGCTGCCTACTGAGAAACCTGACACCGGCTCATTTGCATACCAACAGTGATTGGCTGTTTAGCTGGGGGGCGGGATCTCTGCCAAGTGCTGTGTGAGCCTGCGCACGACCAGAGCGAACGGGAGGTGAAACCATGTCATTTGTGCCCTTTACAGAGGCTTTTTCAGCTGCTGTAGTAAATCCTGTCCATATTCAGTTTGTAATCATTATTTTCTTTCTCAACTTGTAAACGTTTGACTGAAGGGGCATTGCCCCCTCTTGCCCCAGGGTAGAGCCCCATACCTTAAGGACTCTTTGTTTTCACAATATGACTCAATTATTTCCAGTAATAATGTTCGTTATTCAGGCTACTTCAACATTTGCCATGAAAATGGTTTAATATACCGGGAATTTAACGATAAGCTATAAGCGCGTTTACATGTGTTGAGGTATGAGGACATATTTGAAGAATATTACTACACGGACTATGCTGTGGCATCACATCTCTGCGCTAAATAATAAAAGCCGTGGATGACTTCTAGCTCGGTAACTACGGACCCAGCCGTGCCTTCTACAAGGACACAGCACTGCTGCAGAAACCGAACCAGACCCTTACTTGGCTATCATGCATTTTCAAAGCGTCTTACCTGTTTTATTAGATTCCATCTTCAAATTAGAAATGACTACATCCATCTTCAGAATCACTTTTGCATCGCATTCTTTTAAATGAAGGTCTTTTTATATCACAGCAGGGAAAATCACGTTAAGCTCACTACGATGACGAAGGAGAAGAAAAGCAAGACGTTCGAGACGCGACGGTCTCCAGCAGCCAGGCTGTCATATATGCATATATATGGACGAGGCCGTTCTGGGTTAACCATGAGTGGTAGTGCACCCACTAATCTCTTCCTCCCACACCCGCCTGCGCCTCTGAAGCTGGGCTGAAATATGAAACCGTTCCTGGCACGGTAACGAAATTATTCAACAAAAATGTGCAAATAACGTTGAGAAGTCTCGTACTTTCAGTTAGCCTACAATTTGCTCCGGTGAACAACCGCGGTCAAGCCAGCCGCCTCTTCTCCGCCTGATACATTTTCTTGCGCGTGTACACTAGTCTTTACGGCGGCGCATTCCCGATCGCAAACATAGACCCGCGCACACATATACACGCGCACGCGCACACAGCCTGGTAGCTCGACGTCAAACTTTGTTTTATTCTTTTACAGTTTTCATTCATTATCATCACCAAAACAAAACAAAAAAGCCAGACATGCAAAACGTTACAATGCAGCTTGTGACATTTTGGAATGAATAAAATTACAAACCCAGAGAAAGCTCAAAAGAAATTCTCCTGGAGTATTAAAATGTGACTGCAATTGCTGAAAGTTTATCAATGTGTTGTTTTGATACATGTTGTCAATTACCATTAGCTCGTTTTATGCTAAATAGCAAAATAACCGTGACACACACCTGGACCAAAGTCTTTGTTTCTCAATAAGGGAGTCAAAACTGAAGTGCAGTCGTCTCTACCCAACCTTCGGCACATCTCCCTCCAAACTCTAAACGTATTATAAATAATTTGGTTATTTTTAATCTCTGTTTTTCATGTATTTTGACACAGATAACTAAGCTCCAAAGTGAAGGTGAAACAGAAAATAGAATGTAGCAACCCTCAGTGTTGGGAAGTAACAGAATACATGTAGGGTGTGACGTTGGATGCTTGGGTCGTATACTGACCCAGGCCAGCCCACGTACGTGTTGATGAAGCAGCCCTGATGGTCACAAATGTAAATGGCCTGTATTTGTATAGCACTTTACTTAGTCCCTAAGGGCAGCTGTGGTACAACTGTAGCCTCCACCAGTGTGTGAATGTGAGAGTGAATGAATAGTGGAATTGTAAAGCACTTTGGGTGCTTTGAAAAGCGCTATATAAATGCAATCCATTAATCATCCACACACTGGTGATAGCAAGCTACATTGTAGCCACAGCTGCCCTGGGGTGCACTGACAGAGGCTGCCGGACACTGGGGGGCGCCACCGGGCCCTCTGACCACCACCAGTAAGTAATGGGTGAAGAGTCTTGCCCAAGGACACAACGACCGAGACTGTCGGAGCTGGGGCTCGAACCGGCAACCTTCCTGATTACAAGACGAACTGCCAACTCTGAGCCACGATCACAAACCACCTGCAAGATGATAGATGAAAACAGTTTCCTGTTTCTGTAGCACTGACCATCAGGACACTTGATGCGGATGTGGCAGCCGTCGATGTCACCTACCATTTTCAGAAACACTATGTGGTGTGCCAGCCCTGCAAACACACAGGGCGCTGCCTCCAGGTCCTCTGGGGTCTCTGAGAGGTGGATGACCTGGTGGTGAATGGCCACCACTTCTTCTGTGACGGGGTGAACAATAGAGTGTGAGAAAGGTAACTGGAAAGGAAACACCCAGTGCATCATGGGAATCCCCGGCAGCCTACGTCTATTGCAACATAACTAAGGGAGGATTCAGGGTCACCTGGTCCAGCCCTAACTATATGATTTAGCAAAAAGGAAAGTTTGAATGTAACATGTAAGCTATGTCTAGCTATGCTCTCCCTCTGTTTCAGCGCCTCTCCACCATCGGTTCGACTGTTCCCCTTGCTGAGCTTGCTCTATTGCAGTCCATGTTCAAATTTCACAGTAATCTCATGGCTTAGCCCGTTCACATTTATAGCATTAAGTTTGCTTTGTCTGAGAGCTCATAGTTCATGTTCATTTGCCCCAGTCTCACTCCGAGCTTTTTTCACCTGTAAATATCACTCGTTTCCTTCGTTTGAGTCCGCTTCCACCTTACGTTCTGGCCTTGACGATTGTCTTCCTTTAAAGGTAGATACATCTTCAAATCGCCAGTGTTTTCTTCATCCTGAGTGTGAAATAACAGACTTAAGAATACACGTTGGTAAAAGAACTAAATGTTTTAGTTTAAATTATTTAATATAGCACCTACTGTATAGTACAAGTTTAGATGTTTAAATTACAGTTTTTCTTTGGTACTGCTCTCATCACAGTTAATGCAGTTATCAAAACAATTAAGGCGTGAGTTATGCTCACAATATACAAAACAAAGTAAAATAATCAAAGCTTTCACGTATGGTAAAACATGGAAAGTCAGAAGATTTCAAACTCTAACTCAAAGCTGGCTGACTTTGGAAAGACTACTTTAAAAATGTACACCTAATGTGGATTAAAAACGGCTGCGCTTATTAACACATTTCTGACTGTTCAAATCTCTACTGAGTTTCTCTCTCAAATACTGAGCAAGAGTTTCTGCATCTACAACCATACAACCAGGGCAAATGTAGCGGCGAACACGCCGTCGTGTGTTTCTTCATGTTTCTCTGTGCTCCCTCCGTTATGTGTTGAGCTGTCTCTGCCCGTGTCTTCTCTCTGTGTAAAGTCCCTGTTTCTTGCTCTGTGTCTTCACATTTGTGAGTTCCCTGTTTTATTTTGAAGGTCTCTGTGTCATGTGAGTGTTTTCAGTTATACGTCTCCCTGTTTCATTGGCCCAATTTCTCCCAGCTGTGTTCCCCTCCTGTGTCTCATTCCCCTCGTTATTCCCCAGTCCTAAGTCCTGTGTTTCTCTGCGTCAGTGTTGCGTCGTCTGTCATGCTGTGTGAATCTCCCTGTGTTTCCCTGTGAGTTTAGGTTGTTATTGTTCCAGTTTAGTTTAGCTTTGTATGCCTGTTTTCCCTGCCAGCAAAAAAAGCTGAGTTTTTTGAGTTCATCCCTTGTGTCTGAGAGTGCTGCATTTTTGGTCCAATCTCTTGCCTGCACAAAAGTAATGGATTTCTATACATTTTACATCAGATGAAAACTTTGGTTTTAATATTCAGATAATTACTATACATTTTGAATGAGAATAAGAAAGAAAGTATTTTCCCTGTTAACGCCCTACCTGGCCCCCCTGGCAAACCTTTGCTAGATCCGCCCCTGCACAGTTACCAGCTGTCAGCTCCGTAGAAAAGGATCCTGGTGTTATTTGTCTCTCAGAAACAGTTCATAACTTCCCTTCAACTCATTCATGTCACCTAAAAGGTAAACCTGTGTCTCCATCACGTCTTCAGCTCTGATGATTCAGTAAGGACATCTCCTGGTTTCATCTTCATGTTTCCCTCTCACCACATATCCAAACTGATACCATTACAGCTGTGGCTCCAGAAAACATCAGCTGATACTAGGAAGTAATATTAAATACATTCTAACAACAGCTTATCAAGCTTAAACGTGCTGCTGTTGTTTCTAGCGCGACATCCCCTTTCCTCTTTCTGGCGCAAAGTATTGTTTATACCCTTATAAAAAACAACCCCCCCCCCCCCCCCCCCCCCCCCCAACCAAAACAAAAAAAAAAAAACAAACATAAAAAAAAAAAAAAAAAAAGTTTAAAAAAAAAGAAAAAAATTAAATAAAAATAAAAAAAAAAAAAAAAAAAAAA
>VUQR01037168.1:0-12115 GCA_015108515.1 Hemichromis elongatus
CCTTGGTTTCTTGACATAAAACTAATTGCTGAACTGGAGGAATTTCTGATACGGAGCCCCGCAGGGGACATGGGTGAAAAAAAAAATAAGATGAACTTTTGCGAGCGCTCGCAAAAGTTTTTGCGAGATCCCGAGTTACTTTTGCGAGATCTCGCAAAAGTTTTGCGAGATCCCGAGTTACTTTTGCGAGCGCTCGCAAAAGTTCATCTTATTTTTTTTTTCACCCATGTCCCCTGCGGGGCTCCGTAGTTTAATAAAGTTATGAAAGGAAAAATGCCTCAACAAGTTGTGTACAGCTTCACAAATTTGAATTGAAATGGTTTTCCTGTGGCGCTGATACACTAACCGGAAGCTGTCAGCTTCTCGCGATGCCTTTTGTTGTTATTGATTCGAAACATGGCTTCCGAGGTGGAGGCGGGCATTGCTACAGCAGCAGAACCGGAGTCCGGAGAAGGGTATGTATGGCTAATGCAACATTTTTTGTGGAAATGTAGATTGTATAGACTTTTAGGTTATAATGCAGATCATGTGTATACATTTATATGTACATATAATCTGCATTAACATTATGTTTGAACAGAAACACTGTTAGCAAACTGGCTAAACTTGCTAACTAGCGTTAGCTTTCCTTAAGCTTACAGATGATCCCTAATGTTAGAATTTAAGCTGGATATATGGTGCAGCAAATATACACGTTTTCCAGCATCTGCATCGGCTGGTTCATCATTTCCACTGTAGTAAAAGCTGCTACAAGCGTGTACAAAACCGGAATACAGCAGGGAGCCATAAAGATCAAAAATTGACTCCGTCGCTAGCTAACGAACCAACATCAACACATGCGAGATTGTCACATAGACCGGTTGTAATACATACTTTGCACACTGCCTATTCTGACGGCAGAGCTCACTGCAGTCATAAATTCTCTTGAATTCCTGACCTACTGAAAAGTGTGAAAGCACATAAAGCAGCTTTGAAACTGACATTGTGGTCTGCTAACAAACACGTGAAATCTGGAAATTAGAAATGAGACCTTTTATGTTTTGACTTTATGTGGAAAATATAACTTTTCTATTATGTTTTTGATTAAAAGAAAAACTAACAAAGACAAAACAAGTTAGCATGTACTAGCTGAAATACGATCTCTTAATGGATGGGTAAACTTTAGTTTTCCTTAAAAAAAAAGTCTTGTTACTAATGTGTGTTGCTTGCTACAATTGTTACACAAAAGATAACTGAAAAAGTCAATTAATATCTGTATTTTGAAATAAAGAATGTAAACCATTTTAACATGGCGCAAAAATAGGAATATTTTGCATATTCTGCACAAATATTAAGGTAATAAATTGGCCTTATTCATCGTCTGTTTCTTTTGGCATTGCACTTCTCTTATGGCTGCTTTTGCATGTATAGTAATTGTTGGATCATCTGATTTGTCCATTGACATTCAGGGAAACTGCATTTGGAGTGCTACCAACCATGGAGACTGAATCATCTAATGGCAAAGAGGGAATGGTACTGAGTTATATTACTGCTAAGGTTTTGTTTTTTTAATATCTTGCATTTAATAATTTAAGTTTGATTATTTAAGGAGGCAGCTGGTGAAGGCTCAGAGGCTGCTGATGCTCTCACTGGATCAGGAGATGAGGAGAATGGCAGGCAGCTGGGAGAGGTGGAGCTGCAGTGTGCTTTGTGCATGAAGTGGTTCACCGCTGACACATTTGGCATCGGCACAGAGTAAAGATATTATTTGGTAGCTGTTTAGGACAATTTTAGCAGCTGTGTAACTGTCCTGACAGCTTTCATGCTCCAGTCTTTCTCCTCTTCTACAGGACCTGTCTGCCCTTTATGACCAATTACGTGTTTCACTGCAACGTGTGCCATCACAGTGGTAACACATATTTTCTCAGGAAACAAGCAAGTATGTGTGCCATGTGCTTTAACCAACTATTAACCTTTATGAAGCTTTAAGCTCGTAACCTACTCTTTGTTTTGAATGATTGACAAAGCGCTTTTTGTTTCTCAGACCTGAAAGAGATGTGTCTCACAGCTCTTGCCAACCTGACATGGAGATCCAGAACACAAGACGAGCACCCAAAGACCATGTTCTCTAAAGACAAGGTGGGTGTAACTGTTTTTGGCCCTTCCAATGATATTACACTTATAGGAATGCTGTTAATCTAATATGTAGGTGTATCAAACTGTTGCCTTCCTATTCCAGACATAGCAGATGTTCTTGGAACAGTTTTAAATTCTGAGTAATGGTAATCTTTACTGAAAATTACTGTTGTCCAGTTCGTTTCCTGTCATGCACTGAGGACATGAAAACTGGGTCAGGCAGTAGAGTGGGTCATCTACCACCTAAAAGAGCCATCCCAAGCTCCTTCAATATTCGTAAGGGTTAAAGGATAGAATAAAGAACTGTATTAAAGTTGGTGTGAACAGGGGAATGAGGTTTGCGGTGTACAAGCTCCAGTTCATTTCCTAAATCATAATGGGAAATGAGCACAAACATGTGTAAACACACACTGGTGGATGGTCATCTCAGAAAAGTAATGGGAGGTTAGATGGTAGTATAACTCTTGTACCTGTTTTAAGCTGGGAAAAATGGGGCCGGTTTCATCAGAAGGGGAGCTTGAATCAATCACATTGATTCAAGGGAGGCTGATGATCTGCCAGGGAAAGAATTCAAGCTTATGGACATTTATGTGAAAGAAGTAATGTTTGCCATTTTTGTTTGTCTTTACCTGTTGAAGCCCTCCTAAATTGTATAATTAATTAATTTTCAATTCTCTTTTTCATTTTATTTTGTTACAGGATATCATCCCATTTATTGACAAATACTGGGAGTGCATGACAACTCGACAGAGACCCGGGAAGCTCACCTGGCCAAACAACATAGTGAAGACGATGGTACAGTGACTGCTACAGTCCATCACACAGAAAATATAGGCAGTTAGGATTTAAATTAAATTTCTTAATAAAAAAAACCTCAACAACAACCCCAAACAAACCAGTCCACATGAAGACAGCACAGTTGGGGAAAAATCAGAATCAGAATACTTAATAATCCCTAAGGAAATATATATGACTGACATTTAACTCTAACCTTTGAAACTGTCATTTGTTATTTTACTGTAGAGCGTTTGCAAAATGTTGTAACTATTGCAGTGTCCATTAGATGGAGGTGTTGTACAGAGAGATGGCCACAGGCAGGAATGATTTTCTGTGTCCTTCAGTGGTGCATTTTGATAATCTTAGTGTCTCACTGAATGTGCTCCTGTGACTGGCCAGCCTGTCTGACACCACCCTAAAAAAGTCCAGCTCGGTCCCCACAACATTACTGGCCTTGCTGATGAGTTTATTGAGTTTGTTGGCATCTGCTACCCTCAACCTTCTGCCCCAGCATGCAAAAGATGGCGGCACTGGGCACAACAGACTTGTAAAAAGTCCTGAGCATTGTCCGACATTGTCAGCCGCCTCAGAAAATAGTGTAGAGTGTAGTGGTGTTTTTAACACAGTCCAGTTTATTGTCTACTCCAAGGTATTTATAAAAATTTTGCTTAACCATTCTTACAACTATCCACTGTACTGCTGTTTCATGGCCAGGTATCCTTATATACATAAATATGTAATGATACATTCAATTCAATTTGATTTATTTGAATGTTGTAGTATTAGTATTGAGTAGAACTTTTATTTTCCAGTGCAAAGAGCGCGATGTTTTCCTGGTGAAGGAACACCCTGATCCTGGCAGTAAAGACCCTGAAGAAGAGTACCCTAAATTTGGCCTTTTGGACCAGGTATTTACTGTTTTATGTTGTTATTTTTTGCACACTGGAGGGTCATTTGTTTAAAAAAATAAAAAATACAGTGTGTAAAATATGTATTTCTTGTGTAGGACCTGGGAAACATTGGACCCTCATATGACACACAGAAACAAACCACTGGTACTCCCATGACTGGTGGGCTGAATGGTAAGGGTGCAAAACAATATTCCAAACTGTAATAATCATGAGCACAGATTACAGTTCTGTTATATAACATTGTGTATTAAAGAAAAAGAGGGAAAAATATTTACAGGTGGTTTCACACCCACAGTTTGATTCGTTTGGCCCCAAAGTAAAGTAATAGAATGTGGTGTCTTGTTGATTTGTGGTTTTGGTTCACTTTACATTATTATAAAATAAACACATTTTGAATAGATTTGACAGCTGTCATCCTGCAGCAACAACTCTCACAGTTGCCCATTTAAAGATAACATTTCTGAGATGTGACAGCAGATGATGGCGCACTTTATTAAACTTGACATGTTTATCATTATTAACAAGAAACTTATTGCAGACATTATATTCTGGCTGTGGCTCAGCCAGCATATCATGTTTATAACTGTCTGCATAAATTCCCAGTGGGACACAAGATAAACATGTTTGTGTTGCACTGTCCACAAAATAAATGTGGCACAAGTAATCTTGTATAACTAAGCAAGGAGGGGTACTTCTTTTCAGTTTTAACTGGAAACTCTTTTACAACTCATTCAAAATTCCACCCTACCCCAGACTGCAGTAATGACTAACATTTCATTGCGATACACACTTAACTGGTCCTGTACTCGGTAGTCAAAGTTCTCTTTCATAGCATTCATTTCATGTCTCACTATGGGAACCCCCAGGCTGACACAGCGTCAGTTGTCATTCAAAAACGTCTTCTCGCTTCTCACAGAAGCCTGTAGACAACTGTACAATTGGGTGCTAAGCTAAAGTGTCCACAGATTTGAGTGACATAGGCTACGTTCGCATTAAGTCAATCTTTTACGTCACTGACACAAGACAGACGCCGATTATCAGCGCCGGAGAAGTAAATGCTAAATGGCCTGTATTTGTATAGCGCTTTATTTAGTCCCTATGGACCCCAAAGCGCTTTAACTACATTCAGTCATCCACACATTCACTCACTGGTGATGATGAGCTACATTGTAGCCACAGCTGCCCTGGGGCGCACTGACAGAGGCGAGGCTGCCGGACACTGGGGGGCGCCACCGGGCCCTCTGATCACCACCAGTAGGCAACAGGTGAAGTGTGTTGCCCAAGGACACAACAGCTGAGACTGTCTGAGCCAGGCCTCGAACCAGCAACCTTCTAATAACAAGATGAACTGACAACTCTTGAGCCACAATCGCCCCCAAAGAGAAGAGATAAAACAAATAAGAAAGCATGGCGACAGAAGCTGGAGACGGGGCGAGTCAATGGACAATTTTATTCAAGTTAAACTTGAAGGGTCGTATTGTAACTGAGCTGTGTTCGTCATTTTTACTTCCGTAAACAGAGCGCGTTGTGTGTGTGACATGTTCTTTTGTGTATGCGGGCCACTTTGAGGGCTGTGAACCGTTCACACTAGAGCACGTTTGCTGTCACATTTTATTTGTAGTGTGAAAAACCATACAAAAAAAAAATCAGATTTGATCAAAAAGTCGGAATTGACCTTTTAGACCTGCTGTGTGAATGTAGCCATAGAGGTGGCGTATGTTACGTGCAGTCAGAAGATGGTGCCAACATGCTGTCTTGGATGAAGTGGCCGGTAAGGCCTCTTTCTGCCCACATAAAGAGCTGGGATACAGGCTAGAATTCAATGTTGCTCCACCACAGTTAAAAAAATTATTTACTCTTAATGCTCTGGGTCAGTTTGCCAATTTTCTTCTTGAGGAAATTTCCACCATGAGAGGCAAATGGTCTTTAAGATTTGTCCCTCCCAATCAAAAGCACAGCAGTTTCTATTCAAAGTATTTCCTTGTGCCAAGGAAATGGGGGACTTGTATATGAGGAAATACAAGTTCAGGATGTTGACACACGCCTTGCTGCTACAGTTTGTACGAGCAGGCAACTGGTTCACATCAATCAACCTGAGGGACACCAATATCCACATCGCCATATATCCCCCACACCAAAAGTATCTAAGATTTGCTTTACAGGAGATAGCATACAAGTTTGTAGTCCTGCCTTTTGGTTTCTCACTAAACCCAAGGGTGTTGTTAAAATGCACCAAGGCAGCAGTGGCCCTGCTCAGAGAAAAGGGCATTTGGGTAGCCACATAAATTGACGACTGGCTGCTGGCAGATGTCTGGCTGCTGTCACACAGATGCTCTTATACATCACCTTATACATCACCTGGAGAATTTGGGCTTCCAAATAAATGTGGAAAAGGGCACATTGAGATCAACTCAATGCATTACTTTTCTAGCGCTCAGCCTAGACTCCCTCCAGGTAAAGCTCTTCTGTCCCCCACAGGGACTACACCCGCACCACGATAACCACTGTTGCATGATTCTCTGCAGAATTGTTCACTCGCTCTCCACAAGTGGAAGAAACCAGGTTTCCTCTCTCAGGGCATTACCATGGGGGCAGGTTCAGTCAGGAAGGTGGTCTCCACAGATGCCTCCTTTCGGGCTGGGGGGCCACCTATGAAGGCAGAGCAGTGAATGGGGGCTGGGGCCATCACATGCACTCTACCCACATAAACAGTTTAGAACTACAGTCAGTTCACATGTCGTTAAAACATTTCTCCCTTGGCTGAGAGGTCATCATGTTAAAACATGATGGCCTCTAATTATCATGTGACTAGAAGCCATCATGTTTTAGTGATGTTGAACAATTCGACAGTTGTAGCCTATATCAACAGATATGGTGGGCCTGGGTCCCCCAAGTTACCCACACTAGCACACAGACTCCTAGTCTGGAGCAGTGTTCACCTGCTGTCATTGAGAGATCGAAATCTTGTACTTGAACTGGAGCCGATCTTCTCTCTAGGTTCTACCCAATGTATGGAGACGGGAAGCTTCACCCCAATGTGGTGAAACAGATCTGGTCACGTGTGTTTGAAAACCAGTGCTTAGAATCACAGGCCATCCCTTTGTAGTGCTCTGTGCCAGTGATTCAGTCATTCCTTCAGGGCCTGATTGATAAGAAACAAATACTATGAAGGAGAACTTGATTTCATTTAAGTTTCTGATGAGGTCACATGGGGGGGTTCCCATAGTGAGACACTCACTCATGCTACTTAGAGAACCAGGATTATAATACATACCCTTAAGCTTTCTTCTGCCATCATTTGGTTCTAGTTGCACATTACATCCTATTAGGTACCTTAAAAAAGTGAAAACAAATAACAGAATTTAAGAAAAATTTCAATTTTGAAAAAGTATATATTAACTATTATACTATTACTAATAAAGATACAGGTGGCCCACAAGCCAGTGTATTCCTAATGCTTGTCCCAAGCCTGGATAAAGGGGGAGGTCATCTAGCATTAAAATCTTTCCCAAATTAAAGACGTGGCACATCAAGAATGCGAAATACCAAGTTGGTCTGGGCCTGAGTTAACAGCAACCATCATCGGTGCTGTTGGCTAACATGGTGCCAGTGGAAACTGTGATACTGTTTGTCGAAGAGCAAAGGCATGTTTGAAGTCAGCAAGAGAGAGGCAAGACAGGAAAGTGGAAGTCAAAGTAAGGACTTTAAATATGGGGACTGTGACTGGTAAAGAGAAACAGCTGGCTGATATGAAGACAAGGAATGTATGTGTAAGCAAAGCAAGCAAGGGGCATTGGAAATTGATTCAAGTTGTTCTGCCATGGAGTTGAGAAAAGGAGTAGGGGTAATGTTGAAGGAAGGGTATGTGAACAACACTGTGAAGGTTTAAAGAGTTCAGGCAGGATCATGAGTTTAAAGGTGGAAATTGAAGAGGTGATGTTCAATGCTTTCTTTCTTTAGCTTTTCTGTTTTTGATCTGTCCTGACGTGCCATGTAGCAATCAGACCTATGCCCAAAAGATTTACTTTCCCAAGTGGATCATTACGGCTGAAGAGGTAATGTTAAGTATTTTCAGTGCGTATACCCAACAGGGTTGGATGTTTATTTATATCAAAAGTGAAGCTTGAGAGAAAAAAATATATAAATCAGGAGTAAGTAGCCAGAGTAGCCATTCAGCAGATTTGAACCCCTGACCTTCTGATCATGGGGTGACGACTCTACCTACTGAGCTATCCCTGCCCTTAAGTATTCATTGTCAGCCCTCAGGTGTAGAACTCCGCAGTCAAACACACAACGGTGCCATCACACATGTGAAAATGTCTCTTTGCAAACTCTTCAGAAAATTCACGCTCTTGTAGCTCAATTCTCTTTCGAATCAGGAGGAAAAGATAACATCACACAGGTGGTCCATTAATGTTGTGAAGGACATGCTGAGCATTGAAGTGTCAGAGGAGGATGCTAGGGTGGGGCGAGATGGAGGCAGGTGATTTGCCATGGCAACCCCTCAGGGGAGCAACTACAAGAGAAGATAAGGTATAATAATTAAAATGACAAGAGGTCACTGCTGTACTAACTGGGCAAAATGTGCAGAAATATGTTATAGCTACTTTTCTTTTGCTAAAAAATTAAAGCTTTTGCTCAGTTACTCCACTGTTTGTCATTCATTTATTGGTTAGGTGTAATGTGTTTAGGTTTGGGGCTAGGGATTGTTATTTGCTTTCCTGTGCGCTCTCTCTCTCTCTCTCTCTCGCTCTCTCAGATTTTCATTGGTCATGCAGGCACTGAGGTCTCAGTGAAGGAGAGTTATGTACAGTCTGTGTGAGCAAGCTTGTGTTGATTAAAACTGACTGTCTTGCAGTCACTCAGGCATAAAAATATTTTGATTGGGCTTTTTTTCACCACAGAACTGGATAAAATTTCCTTGGATACATACCAAGGCCCTCCTTTTCAGGCAGAGTTGGTCAGGTGTCATTTACACCAGAGTTTGACAGCTTCCACAAACTTCTGATGTGTACCATAGTAAACTCTCGATTACAATTTCCATGTCCTCCAGGGTTTTCTAGGTGATGTAAAATTTGTCATCAAATGGTGAGTGTGAGGCCAGGACAGACCTCGAAGTGCCTGCCTATTGTTTTTTGTTTGTCTTCTCCCCCCTTTTGCCACTGGACTTGTCCACAGAGAAGTTAACATCAATCTAAGTGTAACAGGAATGACTACTTGGCCACTGTGTCTCCACCTTTCCATGTCCTTTTCCACAACAGAGTAAAATCAAGGCATAAGAGTGTGACTAAACTGAACCAAATGGGTTGGGTGTGAAATCAGCCTTACATGAATAATGAGCTATAAACTCCCCAAACTTAGGCTACATCCACACTAATGCGTATTCGTTTGAAAACACATCGTTTTGTCTCTGTTTTGTCCTCCAGTCCACATGAGTTTCTGGTCAGGAAAAACGGGGTGTTTTGGAAACGCTCTCGAAAACGCGTACATTTGAAACGGAGCGTTCGGGCGCAGTGTGGACGGCCAAAATGGAGACTTTCAGAAACAATGACGTACGTTAGTCATATGACTCAGTCATGTAACCAAGATGGTCAGACGGCATCGTATAGCAGTTGTTTTGTTTGCTCACAGTTTTTGGTTCTCATTTGTGACTCAGAACTCCACCTCATCATCATTCCATTTGAAACATTCGGTGCTTTGTCTCGCTATTTCGGCGCCCATTTTAAAGAGCCAGAAAGTAAATAAACAACAAATGGAAATGACACAGGTCGAATCATCTTACGTTTCGCGCATGCGGTACTGCAACGTAAGTGCTTTGCGCTTTTTTAATGTGGACTTGCAACTCTGTGAAAACGACTCAAAACGATAGTGTGGACGCGGAGCGTTTTCAGACGAAAACTCGGTTTTCAGATCTATCCGGGCTAGTGTGGATGTAGCCTCAGTCAAATGGTGTTATATGTGATGCCCATAGTGATTCTGTGCATTATGTTCCAGGTGGATCTTCTTTCTCAGGTGAATATGTGGTGTTTTGGCATCTGGAGCAATTAGTGTGGGGTTTGTGTGTGTGTGTGTCATAACTTTTCTGGATAGAAGTTGGCCCAAATGTTCCAATCAGACGTTCCTCTGTAGCACAAACCGACCCAAACTGATCCCCAAAAAGCATCTTGAGGGCAACTTCATCCACATCCAGTTGTAACCTCCCTGTCTGCTCTCTGCATCCGTTTGGTCTCCCACCCACCTTCTAAAAAGCTTTTACCCTCATTTGTGAATCTTCCTTGTCTCTGGCTTGCTGCTAATGAGCTCTGAAATCCTTCAAAACCCCCTGACTGTAATGGCACTCTGCCCTTCCAAAGTGCAATGGCTATGAGAATAGATTTCATTTTTGATTTGCTATTGGCTTTTAACCAATGCTTATTAGCCTCATCCTCTTCAATTGCCTCCATCTCAAGTTTTGTGTCGCACCATGGGAGCCATAAAATTACTTTAAAAAGATAACTTCGACAGCAAAGGGGAAAAAAACCCAAAATGACAGCTTTTAGACATTTGTAGAAACAAGCTATACAAAAATATCCCATAGTAGTGTAAATAATTTATTTTCTCACATTTTATTTACTGAACAATTATGTTCAGTAAATAAAATGGAAATGATGAAAATAATGTCGTGATTAGAATCTTGTTTGTAGTTTGTGATGATCAAATGCACAATGAATTTTTAAAATTTGTTGTTGGCATTAAGCTGAGGTTTACTTGCAATGGGATGTTTATGATATGCCTTTATTACTTTATTACTTCAACTCGCACCTACATTCAGTGGTTAAGCTATTTTCCATTAGTGCCTGCTTGGGTTGGCTTGGAATGGCTCGACTCGGTTTTTAGGGTTTCTATTAAGTGGTAAAAAATGGCACCAGGTACTTTCTTTAGTACCTCCTCCGCTGGTTGTTCCAAGCAATCTGAGACAATAGTCTGACGTTAGCATAGTACATGCCAACGATAAGAGTGTCTCCTTCATGAACATCAATACCAATTTTGAAACCCAGCAACAAAAGTAACACCGTGGTCCCAGAGTCTGACAAAAAGCCATACAGCGAGCAGCAGGTATACCATCAACCTGACGTCCACCTTTGTTGTGGGGTTTGTGTTGCTTGCAAATGAGTCATGGGATGTTCGCTTATGTTGCTATAATAACCCCATGTACATCAAGTGGTACTCAAATGTAATGGAAAATGACCAAAACTGCAGATATGTGAGTAGGTACTAGTGGAAAAGAGCTATAATTTAGTTAGTAAAAGATGTCCAGATGGATGCTGAACAGCTGAGTAACATGTTAGAATTGGAGACAAAAACTTCACTTAGAAATAAGAAAAATAAGTACTGAGTTATGTGCAGCTACTGAGCAGGCATCACTTGAACCACTAAAATTATTGGTAAGTGGGCGTGTTTGGCTAGTTCTTGTTTACCTTAGAGCGCTTGATTTTGACTTTCTATTTGTGTTTGGAGGAATTGCCAGACAGATGTGGCAGGGTCACATCAAAGAGGCATTAGAGGCTGATAGTATTTGGAAAATGCCACATAAACTCATGGACTAATTCCTGCCTTTTTGTGTCTGCTGTCCTTCCTGTGTACTCCAGATGCTGAATAAGCTGCTTTCTCCATTTGTGTGTGTATGCTTAGTGGTGGTTTTGGCAATATTGTTATAAAAACATTAAAAAAAAAACAATAGTTGTATATTAAATTGTAGTATTGAGCAGCAAACTGTTTTCTTTACAATCATTTACACATTTATTGCAACTTGTTTTCAATGGCTGTCTGTCCACAAATTCACTGCTGCTTTATCTGCACTCTGGCCTTTGGGTTCAGTTACACCAACAGCACTTAAGCTAAGTCAGTCATAACTTATCCTAACATCTTGTTCTCAAAGCAGCATATGTTGAATGTCTCACTTGGAGTTGCACGTTGCTGGGTATTCTTCAGAAGCGTTATACCAGTCCCTATCTGCTGATGATCACAACAACTGTTGGGCTGAACCACTCACCCTTACTTAGCTTGCCCTATTACACAGTCTGGACAGACAGTTTAAGGGGCATCTGTGCCACAACACAGACGCCCCTTAAACAGAGCTCAGGATGCTGCTAGATAACAAGGAGAAAGGGAATGTGACACTAATCCTCAATTTCTGTTTACAGTTTTAAAGAGATCTGGTGGATCCCCAAGCATTTTAAATAGTGTTAAACTCTGAGGAAGACCATTGGCTTGGCCCCATTGCCGAGTGCTCTTGCACTTTTAAGCATGCACAACCAGTTTGAACGCAGTTC
>VUQR01037169.1:0-19335 GCA_015108515.1 Hemichromis elongatus
CTCAGAAAGTGGAGACGCTGTTGGGCCTTCTTTAAAACCGCAGAGATGTTAGAGCTGAAATAAATTAAATTAAAATTAAATTAAAATGAATGTTTTTCAAAAACCATTGCCTCTTTTTAATAAATATTTATTTTTAAAGGAATTTCTAGAAGTTAAGAACAGTAAAATTCACACTTTTTTGAATTAATTAGAAAATAACTCTTATGTGGTTAAACTAAAATACTCTGTGAGAGTTAATATATAAAATCTTAACACCTAGTTAGCATTAATAAGTGTTAAATTATTAACTCCAGAAAGATTTGGTATTTAACACTAAATCAGAGTTAACATATCAACTCTCCAAAAATAGTTAAATTAACTCTATCTCGTGTGGACCCATATAGACACTTTAATAGAGTTGAAATCAAATCTGACAGTGTTAATTTGGACATGCTGAATTTGCTGTGTAGGTGAAAGTAACCAAAAAATGCTTAAGAGCAGTCTTTTTATGGATAAAAAGTAAAAGCAAAAAAACTGTACATGCCTAAATGCTTATAGTGTATAAACTATATTTATTCAGTTGTTGGAGGATGATTTCTATTCCTATAGTGGTTACATTTAATCAGTAATATAGATTTCTAACTCTCTCCACCTCTACCTGGTAATTAGCAATGCATTTTTTTCCTTTTGCACCTACACATTGCTCTTTAAGGTGCCCCAGATGCTTAACTAACCACTCTAAGTGGAGAAAGAATCTAAATGCAGGTAACATCTGTTTTGCTAAATACACCCCAACAACCATCTAGTAAAAAAGTAGAACAACGTGTAATATAATGTAAAGAGGAGACAGCAGTGGAACTAAAGATGCTGTAAATAGAAGAAGAATCTGTTAAACATATAAAGAAGCTGTAAAAAAGATTAAATTAATTTGAAGGAGAATGATGCAAGTGAAATAATTTGCAAATTATGTCAACATTACATGTAATTTAAAACTACTCAAAGAGGACAAAAGAAAAATTGTGAAGCAAATTAGATGTTTTATTTCTCTGGGACATCAGAACTTTTCCAAAAAGTTCTTTAAGTGAGCTTTTATGACCAAAAATCATCAAATTGAACTACAACTACACATCTGCATGTTGACATAGAAAAATTGTATTGAATTAGTATTTAAACATAAAGCTGAAAGTGAGAATGTGGGAAGAAATGTGAAAGAGTTGGTAGCCTCAATCAATAATGTATTAATAATATAAATTCTAATTAATATAACTGATAAGGTAGGTCAAGTGGCTACACTAAACTCTAGCTGCTAATCTTAGAATAATACACCAAAGCACTGTCTGTTTATCAGTCTGTTTTTCTGCAAACTCCTTCTACACAAGCAACCGGGAAACAGGTTCTTATCTATACAAGCTGTTATGTCATCATGTTGCCTAGCAACATGTTTGTTTGTTTTTTAGCATTTAGGCATCTATAACATCCAGTGAAAGCAGCTCTGTCATTTTGATTTCACAACAAAAACATCAGTTTTAGATCAACAAAACTGAACGTTATGTGATATAATAGGATACAACCACAAAGCATTAGACTAAAATTACACACATACTGTAGAGCTGGAACTGAATATTCCAAGGAACCCATAAAATTTAGTTAATTGTTATCTACTAACACTATTTTCTCCTATGTCACTGAATATAGCAATTGGCTAACAGTACAAACTCTTTAAACAATACCAGAATGGGCATTTAATAGTACTTGCACTCAAATTCTTTTCTGAACTACTGTTAGCTGTATTCCTTTTCCTTTCCTTTACAAGGCAGGATGAATATATGATATCATTTTGTTTACACCACACTGTGATGCTACCAACCAAATATTAGAACATTACTGAAGTTAATTGTAATTAACTTACATAATGACCCCAATGAGCCTTTTAATTTGGCACCATATAAGCAAAAAAATGTCAGTGACTTGCAGAGGCAGAGCTACCCCTTCTTCTTTCTGAAAGCCAATAGAAGAAAAAACAACAATAACAATGTGCTTCTCTTTTTTGATGAGTTATTTTTTTTTAGTTTTTTTTTCTTACTGTCACCAAAATTGAATAAAAAAAACATACTTGCCATTGCTCTTTTGTTTCTGCTGGGTAAGTTTCATTAAGTCACCTTCTAAGTCTCATCTGCAGGAGGCAGACAAGAACTTTTTCACATTTTGATTAACTTGCAAGACTTGTCACTACGTGTTTCAAGAGTATAATCACTGCTCCTTTTCACCTCACTTAATTAACAGAGGTAGAAAAGGAGCAAAAATGCGAGAGAACTAGAACAAAGGCATCAAACAGCAACAGAAGAAAAGAAAAAGTACAGCAGATCACATGACAACCACAGGCTGCGCTCTTCAGATTAGAAAGATTATTTCTCCGTCAAGTGGATTGCCATGGAAATGTAAAATTAATGACCAAGCTTGTGGAGGTGTGTTGAATTACACTCACAAAAACACAAAGTAAAGCTCACTTAAAGCAGTAATATTTAGTTTCATGTAAGCATAATGGAGAAATGCAACCGGTCATTAATCCTGCAGCATGATCTCAAACATACAGCAGGTCATATCCACAGCAGTAAGACACGAGAGTTCAACAACAGGTGCTGTTTTTCTGTTGCACGTTGAGAAGTTAATTAGAAATCAAATATGACGTCCATGACATTAATTGTGGAAATCATCCTCACTTTATTTTTAACATCTAAAAGTTGTAAACAAGGCCCAGTGATGAAAACATGTGTAATATTAATGAAACAAGAGCATAGCCAGTGAAATAATAATTGGATGCCCTGTGACAGACTGGCGACCTGTCTAGGGTGTACCCAGCCTCTCGCCCTGACAGCTGGGATAGGCTCCAGCTCTTTAAACTGTAAATGCCCCCAATTAAACTTATGAACTGGAACATTGCTCAACCTCTTGTTTAAGTGGCGGGAAATGTGACACATGTCAAAAACACTCTTTTATGTTGGTCCCTGGCAAGTCGCTTTTCCAAGCATGATTAGAAAAAGAGGCTCGAGAGAAAGATGAAACACAAATTCATAGTTGTAAAAAAAATGAAAAAAGAGATTAATCTGAAGTGAGAAAGATAAACCTGTTTGTTTTTTGACAGCCCCTTGCTAGCTGAGTCATCCACTTCTGACAACATCCGTTTGCCCGTTATTCAGTATTTCAGCTCTCAGGGATGTGTCTATATAGTATAGCCATTCTATACCTCTTCTCAGCAAGGTTCCATTGCATTTGTGATTTAACTTCCATTATCTTCTAGGCATCTAAAGAGAAAATCAAACTATTTTCTCCAACATATTTGCTCAGTTTGCTATTGAATAGGAACGACTTAGCATCCTCGTATTACTCCCATGCATTTAATCTGAAATTGCTGTATCTGCATTGTCTTTACAGGCATCTTCTCCGGTGTTGTATATGTGGTGTATTGTGAAGGTCTGCATGTACTTGCACATAAAACCAGGTTCATTAGAGAAACGCCATGCAAGCCTATTAAACCACACAAGCTACTGCTGACTAAATTAGTATTTTAAATTAGGTGGCATCATCATCACCATTTTGCCATCAGAAGTGATGTTTTAACTCCTGTGATGTTGCTGGAGCACAGGACCATGTTTTATGCTACTTTTATGATTGAAGTCAACAAATATAGAAATGTCCCAATATGAACAGTTGGGAGTATGTTTAGATAAGTATCTCTAAGGAATTTTAGAACAGTTTTTATGTATACTGTTCCCCCCCAGTAGCTTCACAACCTAAACATCAGATAGAGGACACAAGTTCTCCTGATTTCTGTAAAACTAATAAAAAAAAAAACAGTGGAAGGCAGTTGTTTTAGCCATGGTTGGCAAACTGCCTGTCAGCTGTTGGTAGGATTATATAGCCTGTCTATGGACTCAGTGACAGGAAATGCAAATATACTATAACACCAAACCAAGCTAGAGACCACACTGGAGAAACATGCACACACTGAGTAAGAGAGGCTGACAGGAAAAACAGGGGAGTGTAGTGAAAAGAAAAGTGAAGTCAAAAGGTTTTAAAAGGACATTTAAAAGAGAAGGGAAAAATACATATTGATGGCTTCCTTGTTTTCTTTTACAGAAATACAAATCTGCATTCTAACGAGTAATATATTATGTAACATTATGTAACATCGTTACATAAATTATTCAGTAGTACAATTTCTTGGAATTGTTAGTTTGCTTACCTATTGATTCCTCTTATTGGTTCCAATTGCACTTGTGCTACAGTCATCTCATTTCAGTTCGTGTGCAGGAGTAGAAAAATACAGATGCAGTCTATAGTATGGACTTAGAAATTACTTTTGTTTTTATTGCACAAAAGGGCAAGAGCGCGATGGTAAAGTGCAAACAGCATCCAGGAGAGAAACAACTGCATTAGTTTGCTAAAACAACTTTGTCTCTGTGCAAGCACCTCCACAGACAACATGCTAATGCTAATGCAAAGCTAGCAAAGAACCCTGAGTGATGTCAACGCTAGCCTCAACCTAGCAGCAAGACCTTGAATTTCAACAGGTAAAAAAATTAAGTAATGAGGAGTCAGCAAGCAGACACTGTTTCTACCTGTTCAGGTTTCTACAGTAGAATCACTGTGGTGCACTTTGCTTAGTGCTATTAGCTTTGTGTTCATAACTAAATACTTAGAGAAAGATACGTGTGTCTTCATTAGGCTAGAGATTTGTGTTGGTGTGTAGGATGCCACAGTCCTATGGGTTTATATAGTTAAACGGTAATTACAAGACAATGTGTTTCAGGTATTTTTATGGAAAAATGTGAAAGTAATATGAGTAGTGTAAGAAATTACTTACTGAGAGTAATTAACCCTTTAAGACCTACCATAGAACCAAGTCCGCCAGAGCTTATCTTTATATTTTACCTGATGTAGTGCCATTTTTGGGAGCATTTCAAGTTGTTATACATCAATACAACCGTTAGAGCCCAAATTTTAATAATATGTAATCATTCAGTCCATAGTAACTACCTAAACAGCAATAAAGTGCAATAAACTACAAAAAAATTGAAAATCGTTTTTGTTTGTTTTTTTACATAGTTTACTAGTTAGAGAAATTTGAGAGGTTTATCCCTCAAAACTGTAAATACAAAAAAGTTGCACAAAATAGTTTCCAACCACAGGAAATTTAATTTGAGTTCATAGTTTTATTTTTGAGATACACCAATTTTTGTATAGTGCAGGACAAATGAAAATAAATATTAAAATGCAAATTTGCAAGAAAAACAGCTTGTGCATCAAAATAAACTATTTCCAGGAGTACAATTTGAGTTCTAAGCATCCCAGAAACTAAACAGAAAAGCATAAAGTCAAACATGAATTTTAAAAACATGAGTATTGGGTTATTAGCCATTGAAGGAAAAAAACTAAAATTTTTTGGAAAATGACGTCACTTCCGGTTTCGGGCAAGAAATGGCGGACATACTATAGTTCGTGCTGACCTCTGAACTAACCAGGACATGTTATGAACAGCTGATCGGATCAGTAAAGCATGTTTCTGGGATATTATGTTTTTGTTGCTGCCAGTGGTTTTAACGCAACTTTTGCAAAGCTTTATGTGGAAGGAAACAGTAAACTAGGACAAGTTGATGGCATAAGATGTACGTACAAACTCTCCGGTTTCATATGCAAAAAAACATTATTGCGCTAGCTTACGTGGTTGCGGTTCTACAGGCATTTAAAAATAGTTACGCAAAACGGAGCGGTGCCGCTCTGACCGGCCTGATTAAGTAACGTACTGCGTTACGTTTAAGAAAAGTTCTCTGTGTAATGTGTGATATTTATTACTTTTTGAGTAGCATTTGACCATATCGCATGCAATTAATTTTGATATAATGCTTTTAATGTGCTGCTTTGCGATAGTGGTGATGTCACAGGACCAAACGGGCTCAAGTGCAAACAACGGTACTTTCATACATTACTTTCATATGTACAATATATGCAACGTGCAGGGATCTGTGGGAAGGAAGGGAAAAGGTCCACATACACGTAACACTTTTCTTCAGTTTCTCCACATTCCTCTTCATTTACTCACGCTCTCACTCCACATGCACCTCGCCACATGTCCACGGGTATTTTTGAAAACAGAGATTTTTTTGTTTATTAAAAAAATCCCGTCCACACAGGCTCTTTTGAAAAAAATATCTCCGTTAACATGTAAATGATAAAAACGAAATGTTGGCCAATCAGAAGTCCAGAAGCTTTCGGGGGGGAAGATTAGACAAGGTTTTGTGCCCTCACAAAACCTTTAGTACTTCTGAAAAGTTTTTGTATTTTTTGGGAAAAAACAGCTAATTTTGTGTTACTTTTCAAGTGCCTTTATCATTTCAGATGTTATTAACTAAAGACAGTATTTTGGCTGGTGTAGACTCGAAACTTAGGAATAAACAAAATGCATGCAGCATATGTAATTACATTTTTTAAAATTTATTTATTCAAAACTGACGTCGGGATTTGGGTCATGAGAGTTTCTGTGTTGAATGTAGAATAAAGTCAGGAAATGGAAACAGGTCCAGAGGAATCTTTAAAGGAGAACGTAGTCAAAAACAAGCTAGAGATTTGCACAAGATAAACAGGTTTTGCCATGACTGCACTAACACAGATTACTCAATGACCCAGCGACGAGAAGCACTCAACCATCATCGTAAATAGTGGACAGGTAATCAGGCAGATCAGCAACAGGTGCATGTGCCAAAGACGGGAGCCCGAGATCTGCTCCACCCAGGCAGACAGAGGAGAGAGAGAGAGCACAACAATAACAAAAAAGTCTGGCCTGAGTCATCCAGGGAGGCACGGAGACCATGACAGGTGAATCTGAAAGCTGAGCCAATAAAAACCCAGTGAGAATCGATAAGAATCACTACATTTTTGTATCAGTTCCTTATGAAGTTGTACTAAAAATTTTTATGGTATGCGCAAAAGACATTCAAAAATGTAACACTACTGATTTGTATTTTTCTAAAATGATGTAAGTCATTTACAGGTCCAAGCAGGATTTCTCCTTCCTATTCAAAAAAGTGGGTAGAGGCTTCTTCAAGAACTTTTGTCTACTCTGGTTAGACGCATTAAATGAGAAGCATGTACAAATCAAAGTCTGGTAGCAAGCAACTTACAATTATTTGAATATTAAATTGTAATGGTGTGGGTAACAACAAAACTCCTTGTGCGATTGCACAGAAGAGCACATGCTCCATCCTGACATCAGCAAATGAAGTTAAGTGATTAGACTTCAGAGAATAATAAAGCTGATAATTTTTTCAAAAAAAACTTAAGGCAAATAATATTCAGGAGGTGTAAAAAGTGCCAAGAAAATATCTGCCACATTATTCCACCAACAATTTTATTTAATTTTCATAAGCTGTAATTCCAGTTTTCTAATCTTAACTGAGAGGACTGACATCTGGTGTGGTATTCTGCTGCTGTACTCCATCTGCTTTAAGGTTTGATGTAATGTAGGCTAAGAGATGGTCTTCTGCATAACTTGGTTGCAATGAGTGGAAATATGACTTGCTTTTGCCTGTCTGTCAGCTTGAAGTAGTCTGGCCATTTTCCCTTGACCTCTGGCATCAGGCAGGCATTCTTACCCCAGGAGCCTCCACTCACTGGATATTTTCACTTTTTGGGTCCAATGTCTGTAAACCCTGGAGATGGTCGTGCAGTAAAATCCCAGTAGATCAGCAGTTTCCAAATTGCACTGACTTAACTAAAGGAGGTCATCTTGGCTGTAGTTACATGTCTAAATGTTGGATTAGACATTTGTATTACTGACCAGTTGAACTGGTGTACTTAATATAATGGCCACTGTAAGTTTTAGTGGAGGTTAAATCATGCTTACTTAAACTCTTGTTGCTATCTAGGGACATCATAGTCAAAATATTTACATTATGGACATAATTGTAATTAAATCTCGTTCCTATTATCCTGATTGTCTGAACGATAACACCTACAAACACGTCTCACTAAACACAGTAACAACGATCTTTTAACATCATTAACAACAGGCTCCTTTGAATATAGGCCCATTAGTTAATAATATCCAGTCCTCTGTCAACAGTAATTATTGCCCTTGTTAACAGCTACATTAGACACAGGTGTAAATTAAGGTACAGATAAATACACAAACAATGCTACATCCACACATTCATATTTAAATCAGGCTCCAGTGTCACTCTCATTAAAACTTTGTAATTAAGAGATGCTAATAAATGCAGCAGGACCTGCAGGTGCGCAAACAGCTTATAATTCTGCTATGTCATGGAAGCAGGAGCAAAAGTTAAATGCACACACAAATAAAAAACATACTTCTGTTCAGTAGCCTTTGTGCCCATTCATGATTCTATGAGTAAAATGCTAAAACTGTACGTGTCACTATCTGTATGTCTGAGTACGACAAACCACAAATTCTGCATTTTTATTCTGAACATCAAGCATGCAAGTGTGTGCCAGCTGTTGTGGGTTTTTTTGAGGGGGGGTAATTTACTGCGCTCAATCACAACCCCAGTGGTGTTCAACCTCGAGCCGAGAGAACAGAGAGAAAAGGAAGAAGCAGGAAGGCAGTTTGAGCCTCGTGGGCACCTCTCCGCAGGCGGTCCGTGTGTCTGCACTCTGGCTGATAAGAGAAAGGAGAGATGCAGGGGTCAAAGACAGAAAGAAGGAGAAACATGCATGGACGCTGTGAGGTTCTACCAAACAATGTGCCATTTAGTTATCTCACACTACACCCTTTTACTTTTCCTTTAAGTGACAACTGTTTCTGTTATTGTTTTTCCTCCCTCTTCACTCACTTTTCTGAAATGTTTACAAGTTCAAATTGAATCTCACTTTTCTTTTTGCACCCATTCAATATTTTAAAGGCATTGTGATATTTTGTGCTTTTTAAAAAAAAAAAAAATCCCTGTCTAGTTCATGCTGAATTATTGATTTTTTTTAGGTTTCCCCTAGTAATTGGTATAGGTTTCAGTTTATTTTTATAAAATTATAGCTTACTTATATAGCTTTCTTTAAACTGTGATTATGTAGACATTTACGTAAATTAAGAATTTTTGGAACCTTTCGATTATAATAGTAATAATAAAAATATGCAAACAGGAAGATACCATTTTTAAAGAGACAAGCTGACATCTACTGGTTTGATTCCCCACAATTGGCAAGGACTGAAAAGGCAGGCAAAGTGACTGCTGCTGGCTTTGAACTCATTTCAAAATCAGGAATCAAAACAATTCAGGCATCTTCAAATAATTTGTAGATTTGTTTCCTATTTATTTAAGGTGGCTCTATGTCAGCACTATTAAGAATATTTTAAGAAGAAATTGCCCATCTTTTCAAGTTTCAATGTTAAAGCAAGATAATTCTTAGTGTTTAACTTCTCCCTCTTCATTCTTATTGTTATTCATTTTTTAATATGCTAAAAGGTGAACCATCTGGCAACTCCATTGTCCTACTGGGAGACTTTCACAGTTTACATTTAGGGACAAATATGGTGGGATTTTCAGAAGGAACGGACTAGCCAAACTTCTTGTCACAGCTTGTCTGTAATGAGTCTTATGTTGTGTCAATTTCGTAATGATTTCTTATCCAGAGCCTTCAAGCTGAGAAATGAGTCCTGTTGAGCTTTAGTAGCCTCGTGAGACTGTTTTGGCAGGTTTTTGTGGGGGTTTTTTGTGTTTGTTACTGTGGAAAGTCAAAATCACAGTGATTTGGTGTTCATAAAATGTGTTCAGTATCATGTCTCACCTTTTTCATAAATCAAAAGTATCGGTACTTGGTACTTGGTATCGGCAGTACTGGTCTTGTAATTAGTATTAGAGCTATATCAAAACTGTAGTATTGGATATCACTGCCAGGAACTCAAGGGAAACAGTTTCTTTCCCACAGTATTTAAACGGCTGCATGATTTTCTCCTACAGGAATTATCTACTGAGGGGCTGTTTTTCTTTAAGAAATTTTACATCTGTCTATTTGTGTTTGTGTGTCTGTGTGTGTGTGTGTCAGTGCATCTACTTCATATTAGTCAGGTCAACAGGAAGCCATTACATATTCATGAAATTACCAAATTATGAAAATGGAACATGAGTCAATGCTGGGATGAAAGAAAGCCAGCCTTCCATGGCTTCAAAGCTCCCATCTGAAACTAGTTATAATCTGAATGCATGTGGTGTGTGTGTGTGTGTGTGTGTGTGTGTGTATGTGTGTGTGTGCGTGTGTGTGTGTGTGTGTGGTTGAGCGTCTGTATGTTCACACTAGATGTGAGAATAGAGAGCAGACAGAAAGAGAGAGATAAGGGCTGACCTTCAGTGAATCACTTCCCTCACTGGACAGACTTTTCTGTCAGAAGCATCATGTTTGGCAACTGTTCTTACAGAGTGAAAAGACAAAGAAGCCAGAAAAAGGAGCAGCACAGAGCCAGAGAATTGGAGTCGGAGTTAGAGAAATGCAAGAAAAAAAGATGTACAAAGTTAAAGAAAGATAAAAGTAAAATGAGACATAGATGTATTATATAAGAGTAGGAACGAGATAACATTGGGGAGTGGAGAAGGCTTTCCAGGGGTATCTGAGAACATCCCCAAAATTGGCAATAATTCCAAGACTGGCTTGACACCAATCCCAGTGAGGGAACTTAAAAGTTGTCTTAACAATATGTATTTCAGCATCATAGATTATCAAAGAAGCATCATATTACCACTGACTTCAAAAGCAAATACAAGATTTTATTTTAATGAAACTAATAAAAGCTAAGCCTGTCCTTTCTGATGGAGAAGGGACAGGCATAGCTTTTATTGTTGTATATATATATGTACATATACATACATCTATATCTTATGTGTAATTCTAACAGATTGCTTTGAAAAGTCTTAGACCCAACACCCATTATTTTCCTCAAACTGCACTTCTGTCTGTAAATTTGAAGTGTATGTGGAGTGTACACAAAGATAATGTTACAGGCCTGATAAATTATTCCGTTGGATCAATTTACTGTCATGGTTTTAATCTTAATGTTTGGGTCTTCTTTCCCTAAAGAGAAGGGTGTTTGCAAACACTGTAGCGTTTCTGTACTTTTATCCTGTGAGGAAACGTTTTCATCCTGGTGAAAGTGCACTTTTTCAACATGAAAATACCACTCTGGATGATTTAATGAGTGTGGAATTATGGGACTCACCATCTATAGCTGTTTCAGTCACCAGATCACACATATGGAAGATTTTGGATTGTGGGAGTTCTCCACAATATTCACCAAACACCAAATGAGGGCATATGTTTTGAAATAATGATGTTCCCTCTGGTACAATACCAGAGTCTTGGAAAAAGTACTTCAAGTTGGGGTTTTTTTCCCTACAAGAGCTTAGCAGCTATTTATGGTCAAATTGCTGCTAAGAAACCACTATTAAGGAAAAGCAACAAGCAGAAGAGATTTGTTTGGGCCATTAGACCAGTGGAAATCTGGTCTTTGGTCTGATGAGTCCAAATTTGGGATCTTTGGTTCCACGCGCCGTGTATTTGTGCAATGCAAAAAAGGTACCAGATGGCCTGGCCTCCACAGTCACCTGATCGCGATGGTTTGGGATGAGAGTGATCGCAAAGTGATGGCAAGTTCTCAGCGTCTCTGGGAACTCCTTCAAGACTGTTTGAAACCCTTTCAGGCGACTACCTCATGAAGCTCATCAGAGCAAAGGGTGGCTAATTTCAAGAGTCTAAAATATAAAACATGTCATTATTTCACACTTTTTGTTGACTACATAATTCCATATGTGTTCATTCATAGTTTCGATGCCTTCAGTGAGAATTTACAATGTAAAAAGTTTTGACAGGTACTGTATGTGGAACCATGGGCTTTTTATATCTCCTATTTTATAAAAATGATGGTGCCGATATTAACATCCTGCCATAAAAATAAGAGCAAGATGTTTCACAAAACGCTTGTACTGCTATGCTCTTGCTGTGAAGATGCAGTTTGCTTAATACTGTAACGTTTTGGTAGAAATGGTTCCAACATACATACCTATTTTTTTCATAATGCAGCAATAATCTCTCCATATTTACACTCATATTAAATTTCTCTGCAGTTTCATCTTCTGTGTTTTTACCCAGCTTGGAATGGTGGCATTTCTGACATCAGCAAGTGAATACCACCCTTATACAGTCACCTTGCTGCAACTCTCTGGTTATAAATCAAACATGACGCTCTTTAAATAGGGAAATTAATTATTTACACTTCAAGTCAAAATACCTTGAAGAGGGGAAAAAAAAACTGACACATAATAAGTCATTTCCAGAACTGAGAGTCTGGCCACTCTATTACCATAGTCTAAATTTATAATGCTCTCATAAGAATCGAGCCACCAGTGGATGTACTTTGGTCAGGCAGCAGTGTGCAACCTGTTCCATTACCTCTTCTCTCAAATGAAAAAAGTTGCTGTATGATCCAGTGATTTAGTGAATTTGCCCCCAATTTATGCTGCGGGCGCCATGCTGTTACTTCTTCTGTTGAATAGGAAGTGTTGCAAATATGTAACAATTTCTTCTCAGCATCATCCTGCTGTGATGTTCAACAACATTTCAGCTGGCAAGAAACTACATGTTACCTAGCAACGGCAAAGGAGCATTGCAGTGACTGAAGCCTTTCTAAAAGTGGTGCAGATAACAGTGTTTCACACAAGTACCGACCCCCTCCAGAGATGGAAAGCCAGTGGTATGTCCACATAAATGCTGAGGCCTTACAATAACATTCATTGGTTAAGCAGTTCAATTTCAAAAAGTGATATCATTACTTGTAACTGTGGGAGGAGAGCCCTTAGTGAGTAGCAACAGTGCTGACTTGGACTTTTCTTAGATTTGCTTCTTCAGTACCAGAAGCAGTAATAATGGTTGTGAGAAAAAAAAGTGAGATTAATATAAAAATCCAACAGTAAAGGAGAAAAAAAAGTTGCCAAGCAATATTCTTACTAGATTTAGATTTGACCTTTAGGGACTTTAAAAACATCTAGCAACAATTCAAGTGACTGTGTGGGCAGGTTTTAACTCCTTCAAGAAAGCTGCAAATATTTCTCTGTGATGGTGCTCTCACATACTTGTGGCTCTCCTGACTCGACTGTGTTCAGTGAATGGAGGAAGGCAATTGCACATTTAAGTGCTGAAGATGCTTTCATGACAACTCTTTAAGCTTCGTTATTTATCTAGCAAATGACTGCACTTGGGAAGGCGGTGCAGTGGTTAGCACTGCTGCATCACAGCAAGAGGGTCCTGGGTTTCAATCCACAAGCTGTCCAGTGCCTTTCTGTGTCGAGTTTTTCCTGTACTTGTTTGGTTTCACTCCGGCACTATGACAGCTGGTATAATAAATTTGTAAGTAAAGAAACTGTAGTAAATTGTTTTTCTGCTGTAAAGATTCTCTATGCCATTCCTTCCTGACTTCTTGCCCTCATCATCTGTTCTGTGCAGCTTGACATGACTTCTGTGAAAAATAGAGCTGGTATTATTTTAAGCGTGATGTGGAAAGCAGCTTCTGTGATGCTTTTAAAACATGCGGTAGCCCATCTGGTAAAACTGGAAGAATTGTCTTGAGTAGGTGCAAACAACTCCAGGGGCCACATCAAACCATATCTAATGTATTCCTGGGCTAAATCTCTATCCCTACATAAAGCTAAAGAACTAGCTTATTTTATGGTGCCTAAACCTAACCAAACGGACAGGGAAGGGCAAAACAGATAGTAAAAACCAAACCAAACAGCGAGTGAAACGCAATCCGTAGTCTACAGGTTCGCATGTCACCTTACAAGGCCTGCCTTTTATTCCACCTTGTTAAAAGCCATCCAAGTTATGTTTATAAATGCTCTTAATTACATTTTTTAACCAAGATTTAGAATCTCCATTATAACTTTAAAGCAACCAATTAAACGGTTTTCTGCAAACCAATCATTAACCTGTTATGATCCATTATTAAAGAGACATTAGATACCTAGAAATATTTATTTCATAGCTCTGGCTAAGATTTGATTCATGTCAAAGAGGACGTATGCCAGCAATAGCGCAATACTGGAAGCACTAGGCTAGTATTAGGCTGCTATGGAGAGAGCTTTGGCATTTATTGGGTTTCAAAACACACAGTCAGGCTCCATTTCTACTCCATCAGTAAACAAAAACTGTCTACCTGTTATCCAGCTTTATAAGTATACTAGCCTTATAGCTTTAGCACACATGAAGCTATTTTTAAAACTTTTAGGTTTCAGAAAGTCTCTCTTTTTTTTTTTTTTACTACATTTAGTTTAATTTGTCTTTCTCTTTTGTATATGAAAGTATAGCTTATGTTTATTTACTTATAGGTTCTGTAAAGGACTGGTTTGATCTTTTACAGTCCCATTACTCACAGAAAGGTTTAGTATGATGCTTATTTCGCTGAGCTGATTTGGGTACAGTTGTTGATTAACCCTAAAGTATCACTGATGCGTCATTATAAAATGTGGTGGACAAATCATTTGGACATATTTTCATGTTCTAAATATGTCATTAACAAAATGAACCTCTTGTCTTTACGTGTCCAACATGTAAAAAAAATAACAGTAATAGAACATAAATGAAACCACTGTATTTTTAGGAAACAACGACTTATTTTGTACAGTTTAAAAAAAACAAAAAAGGGATGTGTGAAACTTCTGCCAAGGCTCCTCTGTATTTTCTACTTTTTAAAGGTCATGTGCCACACACTCAAACCTGAACTATTTTTTTCTTTGGTAGAATAAAAAAAAGGAGAGAGAGAAATTACTGTCAATATAATGGTAAGAAATCTACACTCCTACATGTGTGGAGGACTCATTGTTGCAACAGAAATCTGGAAAGGTCCGATTTATTTAACTCTCACATTATTTGACACTTTCACATGCTCGGGCAGGTTTAGAAATGGTCCCATTAGAAAATACTGATAACATCCAATTTGCACATTGTCCTACACTTCTGTCATTCTTTTAATTTATTTATTTAAACCACAAGTCATTTATCTAAACCATAAACTTTTGGCGTTTTACCCAGTGAAGTAAGTTATAAACTTTAATGTACTTTATTATTAATATTTAGGCTTATACAGCAGATTTGCTGTAAACTGTTGCTTCACATATCATGTATAAACCCTTCAAAGGCAAGTCATGATTTATTTTTTTTTCCATATGTCAGGTTAACTCCTAATTCAAGATGCCTTTTAAAAACCAACCCACAAATCACAGTGATCAGAGATCTGGTGAAGCTGCATAGGACAATCTCCCGTGTACTGGATGAACTTTGGTCCGTAGTACTAATTAACAACAATATCATCAACTTTGGAAATTTTTGTTGACAACAAATGATGCAACATCAAAACCATCAGGCATCTGCATAAAAACAACTTCTACCACTGTGGTGGGGCGTGGTTTACGGTGCCGTGCGGTCGCACCTGCACGGCATCTGTAATCTGCCGTGTTAAAACACCGGGACTCAGGGGTTAGTGTGGGTTGTTGCTGTGATGTTCACACAAATAAAATGTACCAGACACAACTAGGTCTGCCGTGCGTGTTTACAGTGGTGCCGTAACCCAGGAGGGGATGCACGGCAGACCCAGGACCGGGCCAGCAGAGGGTGGAGCTGGCGCAAATGGTGGCCAAGCTGGCGGCCACGCAGCGGGAGCAGGCGGTTGTGTGGTGCTCCCGGCAGGAAGAGCTGCAGCTCCAGGCAGACCACCACCTGCAGCGAGTGAGGGATCTGGTGGCCCTGATCTGCTCCTGGTCGACACCGCCGCCAGCCCCCGCGATGTCCACTGACGACGCGGGGGTGGAGGAGCCCGTGCCAGCCCCAAGGGTGCGACCGACCCGGACGCTGAACACACCACCTGCCCAGCTCGAGTCGGATGTCAGAGCGGGGAGAGCACGGGAGGATCCAACCACGCCATCGCTGGAGGTGGAGGAGGCACGTGAGGGTCCACAACAGCCGGGACCAGCGCAGCCGCTCCAGCTGGGAGCGGCAGGGAAGGAGGAGCCGCGTGAGGGGCTGCTCGAGCCAGGACCAGCGCAGCCACTCCAGCTGGGAGCGGCGGAGGAGGAGGAGCCACGTAAGGGGCCAGAGGTCGGCCTGTGGGCCAGACCGGTCTCATCCCCATCAGATGCTGGAGCGCCTTGTGGTCCCGTGCGCCGGATGCCCACCTGGCTGGCCGTGAGCCTCGCCAGCCCGCCGCCCTGGAGTGACAGCTCGCGACATGGCCGACCACCGGACCAGCTTCCTCAGGGCTGCTGGATCCGGGGGCGACCACCTGAACTTGCACCTCCCCGTCGCCGGACCAGGGGCTGGGGATGTCGATGGTCTTCTTTCTGTGTGCAGGGAAGGCGGACGCACCTGCACGCCATCTGCAATCATGCCCGCCGCCTTAAGTATTTGCACCGGGTCCTGTGTTTTGTTGTTGTGTGTTGAGCTGGCAGCGGGAGAGCTGCAGCTCCGAATGTGTACAGCAACCATGTCTGTGTATGGGAGTAAATAAAATATGCTGAAAAGCACAAACGTGTCACCGGGTCTGCCATGGTTGTTCACAGTGGTGCCGAAACGCAGGACGGGAGGCACGGCAGACCCTAGCAGAGGGAAGGGCTGGCGAGAATGGTGGCCGAGCTGGCGGCCACTCAGCGGGAGCAGGCGGTGGAGGTGCGCCGCCAGCAGGAAGAACTGTGGGTGATCGGGGTATGTGGTGGAGCTTGGTTTGCGGTGCCGTGCGGTCGCACCTGCACGGCATCTGTAATCACGCCTGCCGTGTTAAAACACCGGGACTCAGGGGTTAGTGTGGGTTGTTGCTGATGTGCACGCAAATAAAATTTACCCAACACAACTGGGTTTGCCGTGTGTGTTTACAACCACAAAAGAACATGAGAAGAGAACCATGAAACAGCATAAGAACACATCCCTATTAGTAAAGTCTGATGGCCTGGACATGAATAAGCTCTAGATTCGACAACAATCCAAATTTAATAAAATATTGAATGCTTTGAAGGATTTCTGCACTCACTCTAAGCTGATCATTAGTAGAAATATATTCTAAGTTGGATGGATTTAGATTGAGTACAGATTTCTATACTGAAAATACCATATGAATGATAAATGACTCAAGACTGTGGCTGACTTTGCTGTAAAAAAATTCAGACATAATTGATTTTACTCAAAAAGATGAGAACTGGAATGGATTGCTTTGCAGTGATGATTCTGGTAGAATTTAAATGACAACGATGGTTTCAAATAACTGATTTGACCATTCTGTTAATTCCAATACTTAGGCTGTGCATTAAAAAGTATATTTACATAAAAGATGAAATATTTTCTCAGATGTCCTCAAATTGAAAGTACAATCTGAGAAAATAAAGTATCTAAAAAATAAGGTCTTCTAATAAAGGTTTGAAATAAAAGGGTAACATCCAGAAGACTTCACAAAAACTGCAGATGTACATTAACTGTTGCCATAAATTGATCGTGAACGTTGGTCATAATCAGTTTAAGGCAGCAAACAACTTAAAAAAAAACAGACGTGCGAGGCTGACAATAAAAACTGTTAAAATGGAATTTGATTAATAAAAAAACTGTTCTTTACTATAATTGCGTCTGGGTATAATGGTATAACACAGGGAGACTGATTTTTTTCAGCCATAATGATAGAATGGGGGTTTGCCAGTCACTAAAATCTGCAAATTGGTCAAAATAAGGCGTCTCACTATAAAATGGTACAACATGTGTGGATTTCATCATTGATGGCACATCAAGAAAAAAAACATGACAAAGGAAGCTCTGAACTGTGGAGTAGTTGAACATCTATATCAACCAAGAATGGAAAAACATGATTTCAATGCAAACCATTTGGCCTCCTTAGTTCCTAAACGCCTGCAAGAGTGTTATTACAAAAAGATATGTAACATGGTTGTAACATGTCCCAAGTTTTTGGAAAAAGTGTAATTAAAAATGGATATGAAGGATATATATTTATCGTTTTTATAAATGGTACTTGGGGCAGCATGGTGGCACGGTAGTTAGCACTAGCACTGGTGCTGAACAGCTAAATGGTCCTGAGTTCGATTCCACCGTCAGGCCAGGGTCCTTTGTTTGGAGTTTGCATGTTCTCCACGTGTTTACGTGGATTCTCTCCAGTTCTCTGGCTTCCTCCCACGGTCCAAAAACATGCACTTTGTGGGGATAGGTTAATTTAAAAATCTAAATTGCCCATAGGTGTGAATGTGGGAGTGAATGTGAGGGTGAATGATTGTCTGTCCCTGTTTGTTAGCCCTGCGACAGCCTGACGACCTGTCCAGGGTGTACCCCGCCTCTCGCCCTATGACAGCTGGGATAGGCTCCAGCGCCCCCCGCGACCCTGAAAAGGATAAGCGGAAGCGAATGGATGGATTGATAAATGGTACTTGGTACTCCGCTGCATATATTTTAAATGATTTTTCACCTTCTTTGAATGCTGGGTTGCAGTTTTCTGGTGTTTAAAGTTTCAAGTGTAGGTTACGGCAAGATTCCCTACAAAAATAAGATTAGCGTGTGTACGTGTGTACAAGTGATTGTAGACAATTGATGCGATGTGGATGTGGAAAAAACACATCCAACCGCAAATGAATAATGTCTTTATTTATCTCTGTAGGTGAATCACAAACAGACAAATTACAGTAACAATACTGCTTAATTTAACAGTTTCTTCATTGTAGGTAGCGTCTTATAAAAAGATCAGTTGTCAGGAGCAAATTAGAAAGATTCACATTATACACTTAACTCTGTAAAATTCAGTGCAATGTATTTTGGCCATATGTTTCTTAGATCCTCCTTCTGTTGTTAGAATATCTTGAACATTTTGATGATCTATGCTTAGAGAGTCTATAACGATACAACAGGAAATATTTCCAGAGGAAAATATTGCAGAACAATCCTAACATCATAAGTAGTTTACATCGTGGGATGTCTTCCTAAACTGCTACAGGAGAAATGGATCAGTAATTCTGGAGTAAAACATATTTTCAAGATAATTAGAAAACTCTTATCTTTGAGAAGATGTATTCCATTGTACTTTTCTAATTAGTGCCTGTGCCAATGGCTAAAGCCAATGAGCGTGGGTTTCCTCAATGTAGAAAGAACACATTGCAAATATGCACCTGCATATTTGTGTGATTTGCTGCCCTATGTCCCCGTTCTTTTGCTCCGGTCAGCTGAGCAGCTGTTGCTCTCAGTCCCCAAATCACGGCTGAAACTGAGAGGAGATGAGCGTTCTCTATCGTGGCTCCTAAGCTTTGGAATAATCTTCCTCGTCACATT
>VUQR01037173.1:0-13878 GCA_015108515.1 Hemichromis elongatus
ATTATTATTATTGCAATAGTTAAACACAATTGCAATAATTCATGAAGTCAAATAACTCGATTATTTAACAGATGGGGTTGGAAAGGGTAGAAAACATTTCTCTTATCCAATTAATACATAGCCAACAGCTGCCGCCCTAAATTAATTTAAACATGTTACCTTTAACATGTCACTTGTTACATTTAGCATATATTTTTTTAATCTTTAAAGTTAAAGTTTTTCATTATACTTTTTTCAATATACTGATAAACAAAAAATAAAAAACAATTAATTAAAAAATACATTTCTATTAATTTGAAAGTAAATACGGGCCAGAGAGCTGGCTGACTTGGTGGTGTGTTAAATATTCTAATTAGTTTCTTTGTTGTGACAGTAAATGTTTACTGTACCAAAATGCTTTTATGAAGATACGTGACTGTTGTAAAGAAGATGGTTTGATTTTCTTCCTTGTAAATTAAAAGAGCAGTTTAAGTGTCCCAGCTGCAGTTGCTAAATATGAGGTTGTCTTTGTTTTTTATGTTTGGACAAAATGTTTAAAAATGCTGATTTCTAGCTCCAGGTACTAAATTTGTGAAGAAAAGTTCCTGCAGAGCTGCTGTGATTCTTCTGGGTGTGCTGTGTCTTCTTCTCCTCACTGGACTCATAATTCTGGCTTTTCTTTGTGAGTACAGCAGCTATTTAGCATGCTGATAATATCCTAAATGGGTATTGCTCAAGTGTTTATTAATAGAGCTTGTTCATTTAATGTTCGCATGGCCAACACAGTCACCAAAGACAAATTTGAAATGGAAGAGGAGGTGAGCAGACAGAGAGCATTACAGACCAGTTACAACAACCTGAAAACAGAACGAGACCAGTTACAGAAAAGAGTTGAAGACTTGACCAGAGAGAGAGAGATGATCTTCAGAGAAAGATTCAAGGTAATTATTTCTTTATTTCAGTCAAAAAAAATCTGCTTTTGGGTCTAGCCTTTATATTGATGCTTCAATAATGAACCTATTGTTTATAAGTTATAACAAACGAAACCTGATAAATTTAGCACAACAACCTTATAATACTCTTCAGGTGACTTCCTGTGTCATATTGAACTCATTCTGTCATCACTCTTTGCTTTATTTCAAATTGCTATTAAAGAACAGACAACCAAATACAGAGATGAATACCACGAAGAGTGTGGTTTATGCCTTGGGCTTGTTATGTAAGAAATGAAAGCAGCCTGAAGAGTCTAGAGACAGTAATGCTGGTAATAAGCTATTTCCCCTCAATGCTATTTTACAAAAAAAAAACCTCAACCTGTCTTTTTCAATCTCATCTGCTGATACAAATTAAAATTGAAATCATTATACATATATAAATATATATGTATGATACAGGGTAATATTTATTCAAATTTATGTTTAAACTAAGTTGTTTAGTCTGCTTGTTAAGTTAAGATTTAAAAAAAAAAAATCACCCAAAGCAATTTAAGTGCACATTTTTAAACAACATGAAAACAAATGTAACAATTAAAGTTCTCACAAACTGAGCAAGTGTTTCAGATTGTTTTTTCCACCACTGAAGCATTTTGAATTTGTGTAACTAACTCCAAAACAATGGCTTTGAAAAGCTCATCATTGGGGTAACGGGGTTACAATGTAAGCCAAATTTGTTAACGTTCTTCTAATTTTTTTGTAATTACATTTTCAGCATATCTGGGTGAATGTTAGCGGTAGTTTCTATTTCACGTCTTCAGAGAAGAAATCCTGGCAAGAAAGCAGACAAGACTGTCTTCAAAAAGGTGCCGACCTGTTGGTTATCAACAGCCGAGAAGAACAGGTGGGTGTGTATACATGTAATATTTGTTTGTAACAAATATTAAAACTAAAAATTAAATCAATCAGTGAGGTGGAGGATATGTCGATACATCAGTTTAAGCTAAGTGTCCTTACAGTTGGTTTCTCTCTTTCAAAAAAAGAACTTTGTAAACGGGTTCAAGATGTTTCTGTGGATCGGACTGACTGACTCAGAGACAGAGGGGACATGGAAATGGGTGGATGGGACTCAAATGAACACAAGGTTTAAATACAAAGAAAATACATCTCTGGTTTGCATAGATTTAAAGTTAAAAATGAAATTTCTCTCTTGCTGATAAAGTCTTCTTGTATCACCATTTACAAAATAAATGACTGAATTTAAATGTAACTCTTATCCTTTTGTCTGTATTGCAGCTACTGGAATCATGGTGAACCAAATGGTGGCACAGGTGAAAATTGTGGACATATAGATACTTACTACTTAGAAAACAGCTGGAATGATGCACCATGTTCAATTTTACACTTCTGGATATGCGAGAAGAGAGATTCTCCATAAATTAAAATCCAAGTCCATCAAATAATGCAGAAAACACAAGATGCATTCCTGAAATGAAACTGTGGAAAGCTACATAGAAACAAGTACACAAGAAGGCTTTTTGCTTTGCTTTTAAAATGTTTTGTCAGTATGAATGTGCATTGTTTGCTGTATTTGATCAAAAGAAATGCCATACTTAAAAATACTCATCATGTAAAAAAGATTCTCTAACAATAAGTTCTCCATCTGTATATACATTTTATTCGTTTTACTCAGTTTGGCTCTCATTTATTGAGAAAAGACCAACACTCTTTGAAGAAATCCCCCCAGTGTCGCGTGTGACAATGGAAACTTTTAAAATCTGTTTTAGACTTTGATTTCTTTTTGTTTTTTCAGACATTTTTGCATTTTGATGGTGTCACTTTGAGCTCTTATATTTTTTTTTATTCTTTGCAAACTCCTGGTTAGTGCAACATCCCACTAAACCCACTTTTACTTTCAGTTAGAGTTACTATAATCAAATTGTTTTCTTTTCATTAGCAGCCCCTCTGCTAACCCGTAAAAAGTGCCAATAATCTTCTCAAAAGTCACCTGACAGCTACACTTCCAATAATGGAAGAATAAGAGTATCAGTCCACCACATCTAGTCCCAGCATATTCCTATTTTCTTTTTCCAAGTGGGTCAAATAACCACCTGCTACTTTTGAAGCCAGAAATAAATATTTCTCTGCAAGGTTTTTAGCTTCTCACACTGTAGTTTAGTTAATTTTGTACCTGGGCTACCAGCAGTATTGAAACTATATTGAACATAATGAATGTGTCATCCTGGATTCTGTGGAACATATTAAAAATGATTTTTCTGCTGGATATTAATTTTGTTCAATTAAATTTTATTTATGTAACACCAAATTATACAACAGTTGCGTCAAGGTACTTTATATTGTAAAGTAAAGACCCTTCAATACAAAACAACAGCAACACCAACAACATTAGGTTGCTTTGATGACAGTGGGAAGGAAAAGCTCCCTTTGACCAGGAAGAAGCCTTTAGCAGATCCAGGCTCAGTGAGGGGCAACCATCTGCCACAACCGGTAAGGGGTGAGGGACAGACAGAAAAGCAGCATAAATACAGGAATGCAGAGTAGTGTATAAACATAGCGAGTGAAAAAGGTGACTGAAGAAGAAACAGTTTGCGAATCATCAGGCCTATTAAAATATAGGTAATAGCTGATTTAGCGTTACCTGATCCAGCTCTAACTACAGGCTTTATCAAAAGGGAAAGTTTAAAGCCTGATCTTAAAAGTAGAGAGGATGTCTGTCTCCTGAATCCAAACTAGAAACTGGTGCCACGGAAGAGGGGCCTGAAAGCTGAAGCCTCTGGCTCCCATTCCACTGAAGAGATAGGAAAATAGTTTATCATTGCCATATATTATCATTCTGTCATACATTAATTTTTTACTCTTACTAAGCACTTTAGGAACAGCTTTATAAACTGTGGTTTTGTGTGGTTGGAATATACGGATACGTGTTTTATGTCAGTCAGTAGTGGTGTAAACAAATCGAAGTGCTCTATTGAGGCGATCTGATTTTTGATTGGTCTATGGTCTGTGAGGCTTTTAAGATAAGGTGGGGACTGAAGGATTTTAAATTCAAATCTGTGTTTAACAGGGAGCCAGAGTCAAATTTCAACCTACCACATTTCCACAGATGTAACCTGCATTCAAGTCCTTCAAATGCTTCAGAGTTGTCGCAACATTTAACTGTGTGTTTCCTCTATTGGTGCGTATATACAGCAAGAATGAGGAAATACTCTCATACAACCTGGTGAAATACCCAAGTCTAAATTTCTGTTTAGGTTTTGTTATTGCTGTGTGGAAAGTACATTTTTGTATTTATTGTATTCTCACATTCTTCAGACGACGTGGCTCAGAGCTCTTTTCTTCAGCACTCTTTTTGTTTGAAAAGACATACAAAAGACATGTAACAGATATTTCTTCATACGGCAAATTCTGAAAAAAAAAACAAACAAAACAGACAAGACTGTCTTCAAAAAGCTGATCAAAGTCATACAGCTGTTCAATGACATATATCTGCCAAACTTTTTTAGTTCCGTTTGATTTATATTGTACCAATTCACAGCAACAATAAACTTGTGGTGCTTCATTATGACGTGACTGGTGAGCAAGAACTTGCCGATCAGCGGTGTAAACAGTACACCATCTCTCTCTCTCATACACACCCACACCCACACCCACACACACACACACGCACACACACACACACGCACACACACACACACACACACACACACACACACACACACACACACTGCTTTGATGCAGCTGCAACTTGTGGGTGCAAAACAAAAAAAATGACCTATTATTATTTCATCCCACCAGCCCGTCATTTCCTGTTAAAGAGAATCACACTTTTTCCCACAGTTCAAAACTAGGACCTTCAACACCAGAGGCACTTTCAAAACTTTGTTAGTCTCAAGTTCCTGCTCAGGTCGTAACTAAAACACAGTACAGAATAACATCATGGATGACATTTATCTAAACAACGTAGCAATTAATCACAGAAAGTTAAAAGGGCACCTAAATTCCTCAGATAATATTTATGTCAATTATGATGATATCCAAACTGTGGAGCTGAACAGGACTGGACCTGCACCTGCATGCAGGTAATAAACAAGACACACAACACAAATAGGTTGATGCTGTTACAATCTTATAAACAAATACAAAACACTGATTCTGATTCTAAAGAAAAAAATCATTGTATTACCTTTGTATAAAATTAAAGGTCAATCTTACATTTTATTGAATGAGAATCGACTGACCAGACTGACTAACGCCTGTTTTTCTGATACGATAACACAACCTACTGTGGTCTACAGTTTGAGCAGCTGTTGGGTGTATGCATGTCTCTGTAATCAAAACTGATCTCGTCTCTCACAATATGCTAACATTACTTACAGCAAGTGCCTAGTGGCTCCTTCAAAAGGGATCTTTGTAAAGTTTCACTGCATCAGAGTTAAAATAATTAACAGACATGGATGAACCGTCTCAGACAAATGTTTTGGCATTGAGAACAGCAACTTAAGAAAACTTACCTGACCCCCATAATCAACGGTGGTCATTTATCCTAAAAAAAGCAGTGTAGCAAGTTGAATCTCAGTAACATAAGATTTTTAGGAAATTCAAGAATTTTCCTTGCAGTGCTTATTCTGCACCAAACAATTAAATATTCATTTTGACAAATGAATTATGAGTTTTTGGGTTGCATTGTTCTACATATACAGCTAGAAATTTGAGAAATGCATCTTGAAAGTAACAATAGGAGCTTGAAAAAAGAAATGTGATTTTAAAATGCAAAAAATACAGCAGCTGTTTAATCATAGTAGGTGGGTAATGGATCATAAATTAAAACTAGGGTACAGATTTGGAAAAATTAGGGAAATAAAGAAAATAAAATGTATTATTTTTGTCTAAATGACAAAAAGACTGCAGTCTTCTTTGATATGAAAGGGTTGTTTACAAGTGTTCAAGAGTGATGAGTTTGGTGTGAGAGACCCATACCTATAATGTGTTAACCCAGTGCATAACAGCAAAACAGTTCATCTGTGTTTGTTAGCAGGAAGGCAGTATTTGACTCTCAGTCATGGTGTGAGACTAGAGCTACACTTTGTGGCTGCCCTGTGATTTAGTTGGATTTATAAAAACAAATCTGAGGCACTTGGGCAGGAATCATGAATGTAACGTTTGCTACATCCAGATGAACAGAATCAAACTTTTGGGAATCATGTACGTACACATGCTTTATTTTTAAACTACAGAAGTCTCTTTAAATGGCCACATGGTGGTGCTACTGGCTTTGCTAAAAAAATAAAAAAAAAATCATTTAACTTCACCAAAGTTTAAATTTTTAAATTTAAATTACACATTACATAAAAAGGACATAATTAAAACATTACCTGGTCCTAAGCAGGTCTTAACATTCTATAAATACAACCTTACTGCTGCAACAGAAATCAAGGTTAAGAGAAACCGCAGAAATAGTCACTTTACGTTGTAAGGTAAAGAGCCTGCAATAATACAGGATTCTTAAATCAATAATTACTTTTTTTTTTATAGAGCACTGTACCTTATAGATCTGAACAATATGTCTGTTTTTTGGGTGGGTTATCTTGCTCTCTCTATATATTTTGTTTTGCACAGTGGAGACACTTGGGGAAGTGTTTGTGGTTTCCTCGTTGTTCTTGCATATTTGTGGACCTGAAGAGCATTGCTGACTACAGACAAATACAGACAGTTGCAGTACGAGTGTATGTGTAGACATGGGCTGGTTTGCGATGTTTCTTATACTCCCCACAGTAAATAAACAATCAGAGGGGTCCTTTATTCATGATAGCTGTCCAACACACAATGCACATCTCCTACAGGATGTGGAACTACAGGAGGGCAGGCCTATGGTGGGTTTTTGGGCTGTGTCCAGGCTCCAGGGTGGGGCCCTGGCATGGTAGACTGGTCGCTTCACTTAGTTTCTTTTGTAGGGTTGACTCTTAGTCTGGCCTTACCCAGGACAAGTTTGCCTTGGGAGACCCAGCAGGCCAAGAGGCTCTGTCAGTCTCAGGAGGGCCTAATCTGTATTTTATTGCTTTACATGTATTTGAGATATGCATTCATATCACACTGTGTTGTTGCTGATGTTTTAAGTTCTTACATGCAAATGAATTGTGGACATTTAGAAATAGGTCAGCAGGAAATTGTTGCATCCTGTGGAAGATGATTTTACAGATCAATATCTCTCCATGAAGAACCTACCTACTGTGGGAATATTTACTTGTTTTTCTTTCTCTGTTTCACTATATGAGAAAAGAACCTAAAATAATACACAGTGTTCTGCTGAGCCGCAAAAGCAGAGTAGACAGTGTATATTAGTGCCAGCTGTGGGACTGACTAGAGATGGTGTAAGATTTCAATGACTTGGGATTTTTTTTAAGCTCTGAACAAAGTGAGAACAAAGTTCGTGCTGCTGCCAATACAAAGGGATGTGATAAAAATAGTGACCTGAAATAATTCACACCACCAACATGTGGATTTCTGATGTTTATATCTGTACAAAAAGCAATGTTGAATTAGGTAGATAGCTCAGAACAGAAGACAATAAACACAGCAGGAACCTCAAGGCCCAACAAAGAAGGATTGACTGACTGACTGAAGAGTTGACTGAAGTAAGACCATCAGATCCTCATAGAAGGAGGAAAATGAATGTTAAAGCTTCAAATACTGTCTATTCAAATGTATCTGAAATCGAAACTTTACCGTCAAGCATGACTGGACCTCCTCGCTTAGGTAAAGAAACCTGCATGATTATACGTTCTTAGTTTCCACACAGGAATAATTACATCTTGTAAATCAAGGTGCTGGGTTATAGCCCTGTTGCCTTCTTTTGTCTCTGACCACAGTATTCTATACTACACATTTTATATCAACCCGAAAATAAGCTAAGACCGTTTAAATCCATGCTCACTTTCTTAATAAACTGTAAGAAAATGTAAGAAAATCTGGGGCACTCATCATGTTATGCTGTCCTGACTCTCCTATTGGATGTTATGTCTTTGACTACTATCCTGAGAGCAACAAAATATTCTGTCAATAGTGTGTAGGTTTGGTTATTTGTTTTGATTTCCCACTGAGGACCAAAAAAGATGACAAATAACTTTTATCTTCAGGTACTTCACGTGTAAAGAAGACTTCCTGTAGATATACTGCAGTGTTTCTGGGTCTCCTGTGTCTTATCCTTGTTGCTGGACTGTGGTTTTCCTATGTAAGTACTTATACAACATGCTGCTAAAAAACTTAGCAAGTGATACAATTCAACAATTCTTGTTGTTTATGTATAAAACAGGCAAATTTGAGTTGAACAGGGAAAACAAAGAAGTTACAAAGAGCTGGAAGACGAACTTAACCAGTTAAAAAATGGTTATAATGAGCTGACTAAAGTGCGAGAGCAGCTACAACAAAAACTTGAGATCTCAAGGACACATGAGCTTCTGAGTAAGTTATATATTTCTTTGTTCCTGTTGGGTTAACGTCATCACTCAAAGTGATCTGTACATATCTATGTTTAGCCATCAGCAGAAGGGCTACCAGCTGTTAAACATTTGTTTTAAATGCTGTAAGTCTAAAAGGTGACCTTTGAAAGACCTGCGGAACATGAATATATCACCATAGTTCTTAATGCAAAATATGAAAATTGTAGATAAAAAAACTAGTGCAGTGACAAAAATCTCACTATTACAAACTCTTAAGAGTTTATCAAGGTTCTCTTTTATAGTGTTTTTTAAAAGACAACTTGCACTTATAATTTTTAGTGAGATTAAGTAGTTTTCTCTAAAAGTCAGAGTCACAATACACCTTTGCATCCATGAGTTAAAACTAACATTGTGGTTTTGGTAATTTCCTCCTTGTCTGGCCTCTGACATCATTATGGCATTTTGCACCACAGAACTTTTGCTCTCTGGATAATTTCTGTTGGAACAACCTTTTTGAACACAAGAGATCGCTTTGTGGGAAAATCCCAGTTGATCTGAAATGCTTAAATCAGGGGTGGCCAACTCCAGGCCTCGAGAGCCGATGTCCTGCAGGTTTTAGATTTGTCCTTGATTCAACACAGCTGATTTAAAGGGCTAAATTACCTCCTGATCATGTCTTGAAGTTCTCCAGAGGCCTGGTATTGAACTAATCATTCGATTCAGGTGCGTTGACCCAGGGTGAGATCTAAAACCTGCAGGACACCGGCTCTCGAGGCCTGGAGTTGGCCACCCCTGGCTTAAACCATCCTGTCTGGCATCAACAATCATGACATGTTTAAATTACCTTTCTTCACTTTATAAATATTTTAATTCTTTAGAAACCAAGTAACTTAACCTGAACCCCCGGTTTCAACCATTGTTTCTTTCTTTTAATAGCAGGTTATCCTGCTGGAATGGCCACTGGGCCTCTCCGCCCTTCAGTTATATGACGGAAGCAAATTAGTTCTGTTGCAGTTACTATAAGTCATAACCTTGCTCTGTGTTTATGTGCTGCTGACAAAGAGAACAAATGTCCTCTTTGGGTGAGTTTTGGTTCCAGCAGTTACTACATATCAAGTGAAGAGAAGACCTGGGATGAGAGCAGAAAGGACTGTCAGAGGAAAAATTCTGACTTGGTGATAATCAACAATGACGAGGAAGTGAGAGATAAACCAGTGTATATGACTACTAAACAATAATAAATACCTTGCACTTATTAGTGGTAAAAGCACAACAGTGTTGACCAAGGAACAACAATGCATGAGTTAAAGATACTTAGTGAACACTTCTTCAGCATTATGATTCTTTTGGTTTGTTTTGGGCAGAAATTTATTATGAGCCTAGGCAAAAGAGTTTGGCTTGGCCTGACTGACCAAGATGAGGAAAATGTCTGGAAATGGGTGGATGGGACAACTTTGGCCAAAAGGTATTGGAATATTAATGCAAAGTAAAATTGCAGCTAATGTCAATATAATAGCTTTTTGTTTAGTGTTGGATAATTCTGACCAAATGATAACACTGGATTTAAAAAAAAAAAAGAGCACTACACAGAAGCAGGCCATGTGACATGTTATCATATATCATACTGTATCGCCCAAAAGTATTTAATACAACTTTATTTTTATTGCACTATGCCAGATTTATTGTTATTTGTTGTTCATTTTATTTTTCTAATGCTTCCATGTATGTATTTGTTTTTGTTTTATCTATTTAAATATAATGCTATTTTCTCGTGCTGTTATGACAAGAATGGCCCTTGTACTAATAGTTCTTTAAGCACTGATCATTGAGCTGACTTTATGCTGAGTTTGAATTTAAGTGTCATGGGGTACTCTGGTGTGTTTAAGAAGAGGACCCAATGCTGAGATGCTGGATGCTGAGAGAGGAACTGCAGGTTTCAACCAAATCAAGCCTTTATTGTGGCTGAAGGCAGTAGCAAACATGAAACTATGAAAAACTATGATAACTATGAAAATCTGTGACAACCATAGTGTGTATAACAGACTACCTGACAATGAACAAAGGAAGACAGAGGGAAGTGGAAACACAATGGGAAAGCAGCTGACTGAAATTAACATAATTACATCACTGGAAAAGTGAAATTAAAAACCACTGACAGAAAAACACACCAGACTTATTCAAAATAAAATGGTGAAACCTTTTTCTGATATCAAATGTTCATCTAAATACATTTACAAAATAAACAATATAAGCATAAAACCTATAGTTACATCAAATATTCCCGTGTATAGATATTTTTCCAAAATGTTGATGCTGATCATCTGGAGGTCTAAACACTATGTCCAGATGAACAGACTCAGCTTTTTGGGTTGCCTTACCTGGATAATTGAGCATGCATCAAGATATTAATATAGTTTTTCAAAGCCTCAGATGTAGCGCTGATCACTCCAACTCAACTAGCTGAAGGGCCCATCTCTTCCATGTAGACTAATCCAGACCAAGAGATAAGAATCTCCATCCAGACGATATATTTCCCTCTGATGAGATATTGAAAGGTATCACACAGTCAGCCAAGATGCTGAAAATCAATTTTTTGAGAGTACTATTTAATAAGTCCTACACCGAAAATGTTATTAAAGTAAATGTCTGTTTCAGTCACACAAAAAAATCTTAATAATGTTCCTTTTCATTGTTATCTAGTTATTATTTCAAATGCACTGACCTAAATTCTGTTATGTTTGATTACAGTGGAGCTCACTATAACTTTTACATCAGGCAACAATTAGAGATTATTTTTAACCTTGAATAAATCACCATATTTTCTTCATTAATCAGCAGTGCTCTCTGAATTATAAATTATTGGTTAACTCTAATATTCTTTGTCAATGTGATGTTACATTTTTTTAATTGTAGACTAACTAAAGCTGTCATATAAATATGGTTATTTAAAACATCTTGATGCATTCTTAATCATCCAGGTAAGTAAATCTCAGAAGTTTGATTTTGTTCATTCTTGTCCAGATGAACAGAATCAACCTTTGGAGGTTATTTAAAACATTTCCTGCTGAGATATGAGGATGCAGTAGTAGAAACTGGCATTATGAAAAAAACAACAACCCCAAAACAGAGGCGTTGAGAGGTCCTTCTGCATTTCCATCAGCGTTAAATCTGATAAAATCTTTAAATATATGTACTTGGATACATTTTTATTCATTCAAAATGTCCTTCTTGTTAAAGTAAGTCTTAATTTAACAATTCTCCTGTACCCGTTACTGTTCACTGTGAATCCCCACCAGCTCCTATACTCTTGCAATACTTCCTGCTGTCCTCCCACGTCTACTTAGAGAGGAAGTGACATCTACAGTTCACTTCCCTCCACTGTGAAGGGCAGAGCTGAGAAGACGCACCACAGCTTAACTCTGTGAGATAAAAAAAAAATCACAACAATGGAAATTTGTCAGCAGTATTTACTGTGCTATGAATAAAAATCCCATTTTTTTATTTAGATCTTTAAACTGTAAATAGTACTTGCATATCAGACTAAACTGAAGTTGAAATTGGGATCATAATATGTAAATAACTGTAGTGACTCGTAGTGCCAGTTTCAGAAAAGACACTTTATGGCCTAAAATTCCATAAAAGTGAATTACTTCACATTTGCTGTTCTAAACTGCCTGATTGGATACATTAACTTTATACAATATAGAAAAAGACAAGAAGTAAAAACATTTATTTCTTGTTCTCTTTCTTCACAGTGGCAAAATCAGAATTAATACTGTAATCAAATACATAAATACCTGTTCAATGATTGATTCTGAAATACAATTAGTGATAAGCACCAGCAAGTCATTGCATAAAACATCTTAGGACACTTATATAATAAGAAACTATTTTTATATATATAAAAAAAACCAACTTTAGTTTTTAGAGACAAACGCCCAAATTTCCAATGATCAAGCTGTGGGCAACAACACAAAAAAACATGATAAAATTTCATTTCCAGCCTGTCCCTCTCATCGTTAAGTCTTGTTATGTTGTTAAGGAGGTGAGTCTTTCTGTCTCAAACTGACTTTAAATCTCGGTTAGAAGATTTTAATATTTCTTGTAATTCATCTCAGTGACAGTTAGGCTCACAATCCATGGGCATTAACTTGTGCTCTGAGGTAGGTGATTTACTGTTGTTTTACACTAAAGTGAAGAAAGAAAAAAAACAAATTGATATTTTTCACGTATTCTTTTTAAATTAATAAGCAAAGGATAATACTCACATGACAGGCAGAAGCAAGATTGAGAGTGGTTTGTATGACACAATACACCGAAGCTGAGTAAAAGCAGCTTCTCTCTGAAAAAAAATAATTTTAAACTGATGCTTGTTTCTGTTGTTGGGTTGTCAAAGAAGTAAAATGCACTATAGATGGTTGTAGAATGTAATTTTTTATTATTTTTAACCATTAAACTATCAGTTTAATGTCATCATACTGGCCGGATTAATGTAAACTCAACAAAGTCCAGTGAGAGGAGGAAATGTGGAATAGACACACAAACAAGTTGTCACTTTACAGCTGCTTCATTTTTCTCTATCCTGCACTTCCGCCCACATATTGAGCTTCATTTATATACTCTCTTTTCTCTGTTCCCTGCATCACTCTGAGAGCATCAACAGAAATCTGATTACTGAACCGTATGTCTGTATATTTCAACAAGAATCAGAAAATATGCTTCTGAATTATGGTTTACAGATTTGGAAATCATAAAAATTGAGGATGCAAACTGAATCGCTTGCTTTGGAGATAATTACAACTCAGAACCTTTTACATGTACTATTTCTTTGTCCTTGTTATACTTTTGCAGACTTTTTCATAGTCATGCTCAAGGAAACTTGAGCCCAGTGTGACTGTTGTAGTTGCACAGTTGATGTTGTGTGTTACATCAGTCTGTTACATATAGACTTCCACTTCCAAAATATGCATCATCAACTGTTAAGTAAATGGTTTCCAGTGTCAATGTTGACACTAAATTCAACCATAAAATGAGTCTTTTGCTGATGATTTGATGATTATGATGATGATTATAATAATCATTTGGAAAAGCTGAACTCCACACTCTGTTGCTTCATCAGGAATATGACGTAGTCTTAGCTTTGTCATCGGTCACTAAGAGACAGGCAATGTTGGAAATTTTGGTTTGTCACCCCAAGCATTAGCATTCATAACATTTTTATTGTTACTACTTTTTCCCGCATAGCTGCATGACTAAGAAGAAAAATCTTTGCTATTTATTTATTCTGGGACCTCACAACCTTTACATTTGTACTGCCTTTGATGGTCCTGTTATTAAATGTATCTACCATTATGAAAATAAATATTTTAATAAATGACCTGGTGTTTCTAGTTTTAAAAGACTTAAATACGTTAACATTAAAATGACTTGCTAAATATTATAATGTTTAACAAAATAAGTAAATGCTGTCTTTAATTTTTATATATATATATATATATTATTATTTATAT